>JAHREE010149030.1:0-11894 GCA_033628505.1 Tringa tobata | reverse complement strand
TGGCCCGGCCGGGATGGGTGTCCTTGGTGCCCAAGGGGTGAATCCTGGGGGGTTCCTGCTCAGGGACAGCCTGCTGTTGTCATTTGGGCAGCAAATCCTTGTGGGTCGGAGGGGGGTTGGCACCCAGGTGCCTAAACTGCTGCTGGAGGGGTGATTCCTGCTGTGGGGAGCATGGAAGCCCTTTGCTGTGTCCACGCTCAAGCACTCCTCTGACTTAGAAACTTCTCCCCTCCATGGAGGCCTCTATAAAGACACACTCCCAGAGCCCTCTGAGGCCAAAGCACTGCCCTTCTGCTTCGGCAACGAGGTCTGGAGAAGTTAAGAGCTCCTTTTCCAGAGGTGCCAGCCTGGGTCTGTCAGCCCCAGAGCTGGAGAGGTTGGTCCTTGTGGGAAAGGAAAGGAAAGGAAGATGGGCGAGGAGGACTGTAACTACGCTCCAGTGACTTGTACCTGGGGTGTCTGAAAACACACATATCGCACTAATTATCATTTAATCTTATGTGCTCGACAAGTAGAACATTCACACTTGGGTAACACAGGCCTGGGATGGACTCGGAGGCATCTTATCAGACATGCCTGAAATTCCTGCCTCAGCAAAGCGAAGCAGCTTCACTCCTGGAAGCGAGCATCTGTGCGGGGGTTTAATTGTAACGCACACCGTGCAGCTTTAGCTCCATCTCTCAGGTGTAGACCTTGCCCAAATCTTCCCCCCTCACCTCCCCTGCTGGCAGCAGACTAAGCTTTGTGCTCTTTGTGCTCAGGCCTCGGAGGAGCTGCTGAAGGAGCACTACATCGCCCTTCGTGACCGCCCCTTCTACAGCCGGCTGGTGAAGTACATGAGCTCTGGGCCCGTGGTGGCCATGGTGAGTGCTGGCCAGGTTCTCCTGAACCAAGGAACAGAGAGTAAGCGCAGCATCGGCTTGTGGTACGATGGCAACAAGGCAGCCTCTCTGCAGAGGGCCACATGAAGCTGTACTGAACATTTTGGGGGTAGATCAAACCCACAGACTGTTCTGATTATTAGCCAAAATCAACTCTGTTGAAGACTAGATACGGAGAGAGCCTTTCCTGTCTCTCACCCAGGTGGAGCAGGTGGGGAATTTAGAGGCCAGGCAATACAAGATGGGGAAGGTGATTCTCCTTTTGCTGTCCCGTAGGTCTGGCAGGGCCTGGATGTGGTCAAGACAGTTCGCATGATGATTGGGGAGACTAACCCAGCCGACTCCAGGCCTGGCACCATCCGAGGAGACTTCTGCGTTGAAGTCAGCAAGTGAGAGCTTTGGCTTTTTGTTCCCTTGGTATTTCTGTGCATCCTGTCCCGGCATTCCGAGCCCTGGGAGTCTGCATCTTCAGAGCACAGCTGCTCCCAGGTGTGCTTGGATCAGGGCTGTCTCCCTCCAAGAGCTTTCAGAGCAGCCTTGGCAGGAGGAGCTTTCCAGAAGGGAAGAGCCTGGCTTTGTGTCCTTCCTGCCTCCTGAGTCCTTCTCCATTGAAAGCAGGTGGGGTTTGCTTGTCTTCTGCTCATGGAATCAGGACTCTCAGGCTGTGAGGGGGAAGAAGGAGCCCTCTCAGTCCTTTCCCTGGGGAGCAGGGCACCTGGAGAGCTGCTGTAGCTCCTCCTGAGTCTGTAGTGGAAGCCAAGCAGGAGCTCTGCAGGCATTAGGGACCAGTGAAGATCCCCTGGCTGTGACCTCAGGTGCTGCAGCCTGGCTTGTGGTAGACACAGCTTCTATCAAACCCTCCTGCATTAGGTTTCTGTTCCGTGGAGTCTGATGCTGTTATGGTTTGAGAAACCCATAACAATTTATTGTTGTTTAGACAATTATTCTCTCACCCAATGACCCCTCCCCACCTGAGAAGCCACACAGCCCCACACACAAGGGTTGAAATGAAACTCCATTTAATAGGATAAGACTAAGTAATTAACAGTAATACTGAAGAACCAGTATTGACCCTGATAGTAATATAAAATATACAGCAGCCCAGCCCAAATCCCCAGCCCATTCCATCAGCAGAAGCCCTGCACTCCCCAAGGGACAGCCAGTGTGGGACCCTGAGAGCGCTGCAGCTTCGGGAAGAAGGGAAGGGCTCAGGGCTCTGGCACTGGGGCGAGGAGTTCTCAGGATGGCAGCCATCAAGGAAAAGAGAGGGAGAACTCCTCAGCAAACTTCCTAATTTATATTGAGTGTGATGTTCATGGTATGAAATAATCCTGTTGGCAGCTTGGGTAAAGTGCCCAGGTCTCACTCCTCATCCCCAAACCTGGCAAGGCTTGAAAACACCGAGGCCTTGGATCCCACAGAGCCTGGCTGGCTATAAAGTAAATATTTTCATGAATACAGACACTAGAGTCTTTTAACCCAGCATTAGAAGAGAAGTTAGTCCTGTGTCTTTCAAACTAGTACAGATTTGTGTCTTGTACTTTAACAGAAGGAAGGGGGGAATCTGGAGGCAAAACTTGAATTATTAACACAAACCCAAGGCAGAGCCCAGGTAAACAGCCTCTTGTAGCTCCTCTTGTAGCAAACAAATGTTCCTTGTCATAGGAGGAAGGAGTGCTGGGAACTGGCAGCTCCTGCATGTCCATAACCTAAGCTGTTATCAGCATAACCACGAACGGCCCCTGAGCTGGAAGGAGCAGGGCTGTGAGGTGGGAAAGAAGATTATAGGATGTGACTGGCTCAATTGGTTTAATTAAATTGGTCAAGGTGAAACTTCCCAAGCTGCAGCTTCCCTTTCCCACCTTTCTCTGCTTAGCCCTGACCGATCCTTTTCTTTTTCCCCCCCCAGGAACGTGATCCACGGCAGCGACTCGGTTGAGAGTGCCCGGCAGGAGATCTCCCTCTGGTTCCGCCCGGAGGAGCTGACTTGCTGGGAGAACACGGCCGAGCACTGGATCTACGCGTGAGAAGGGGAGCCCGAGGGGAAGAACATCTTCCTGACCGGGCATGGGACTTTTCCATCCATTTCATTGCAGCTGCTTGGGCTGGACGGGGATCCTGCTGCGGCGCTGCATGGGGAGGGGGTTTCTGTTCTGTGGGTGGGTGGAGGGGTCTCGGGAGCTGATCTCTGTAATTCTGTGGTTCAGCTCCTGCCAACAGTAGTTCTTTCAGGAGAAGGTCTGCTCCTCGCCGCTGGGAGAGGGGCTCTGGTCACCGCAAGGAGCTGCGATGGATAGAATCTACCTGCCTTTCTGTAGGGTTTTTCACCAAAGGCTTTTAGATAATTCAGCTGCCACGGGATAAGGGGGAAAGTTTCCCCATTCCAAGATAAGCAATGAAGGACAGGACAAACTGCTGGCTCTCCCTTGGTGGGAGTGCTGTGTGCCAGGGCTGGTGCAAGTTCCCCTGATTTCAGATGTGATTAGTGAGTCCCTGAAAGGACAATTCGCCAAACGCTGTTAAACGCACAATTTCTCTGGCTCTGGTTCCTGGCTGTGGATGCTGGGAGTGGGAAAGTGGCTTCTCCAGGTCTGCTCTGGTTCTCTGTGGGCCTCCATTGCTGGCTGCGTGGCCCCTGGCCTGACCCAGCACTGTTGGTCTCTCGCCATCCGTCCACAGTGATTGACACACGCTAGTGAAGCAGCAGCTCGGTGCAAGCCACAAGAACAGAACTGGGATGGATTTGTAGATTTGGGGCTCAGGAAGGACTTAGGGGGACTATTTAGCTCTCTGTCATGCCCAGTGCAGGCTGTGGAGTCCTGGCACTGAGCTCTGTGAGGTCCTGAGCTCTTCCTCATCCTATGGTGGAGCTTCCCCACTGGGAGGGTTTCTGGAGAAGTTGGACACCCCCTTGAACCTGCTGTGAGCTCTGCCTGGAACATCAAACTCCTCCAGACTGTTCTGTCTGAGCTCCCTGCCCAGCCTTGCTGGAGCCTAAGGGCAAGGGACAGCGATGTTGTCCCCTGCTGTGGAACGGGGCAGAGTGAAACCCAGGGAACAAGGTGCCCCGGGGCTTTCCTGCATTTAGGGTGAGGTGTTTGGCCTGTGCCCCAAAAGCCTCTCTCTCTTCCTCTGGATCCCCAGTTCTCTCCAGGCTGGCTCTGAGGGTGCTGGGAAGCACCAGCAGGGAGGCAGGGACGAGTGCTGAGGGGATGGGGGGTCTCCTTCTGGTGACAGAGCTTTCCTCAGTTGCCCCTGGCCACAGCCAGAGCTCCTCCTGCCTCCAGGGCCTTCCCCAGGTGCCCATTTACAGCTCTAAATACGTGACAGATTCTGTTTGTTCCCATAAATCACGCATTTGCCTTTTATTTTATTTGTTTTAAATAATAAACTCTGCAATCCCCCTGTCTCTCCTGCTGGTTGTTTCCCCCAGGGGCCGGGAGGGCGGATGCTGACTGACGCCCGGGTGCCGCCATCTTGTGCCCGCGCGACGCCCGCCGCAGGTGTGAGGGCGGGGGCGGCGATAGGCCCGCCCTCGTCACGTGGGCCGGGCCGGGCCGGCTTGGATTGGGCGCGGGGCGCGTGCCTTTGTGACGGCGCCCGGCTTCGGCGGGAGGGGGGGCGCGTCCTCAGTCAGTCGGCAACGGCCGCGGCGGTGAGTGGGCGGGGGCTCGGTCCGGTCCCGCCCCGCTCCGCCCAGCGGCCTCCCGGGCTCCCCCCGCGGCACTGGGGCCCCGGTCTCCCTTCAGCCCCACAGGCAGCTCCCCTGCAGTGCGGCTGGCTCCGCTTCCCTCAGCCCCAGGGCCCGCTCCCCCTCAGGGCGGCCTGCCATGGTCCCCCTCAGCCCCAGGGCCCGCTCCCCATCAACTCAGCCAGCTCAGTCTCTTCTCAGCCCCGGGATCTCCCCTCCTGGGGAGGGGTGCTGGGGTGCGGGTGGCTCTCCCAGGGATGCGGGTGAGCAGGCCTCCCTGCAGCAGGGGAGCTGTTGGCCGCAGCAAAGCCCTGGCCTGGGTGGTGAAGCCCAGGATGGAATTTCTGCCCGGGGCTGTTGGGGCACGTCCCAGCAGGTCTGGTGGGGACATTTGGTTTCCTCAGTGGCTGTGTTTCCTTCAGCTGCTAGAAATGGAGCGGTGTGGGGTGAGGATGAAGAGCCAGGGGTGGGCAGAAGTGAAAGCAGGGCAGTTGCCACAGTTGGAGGGAATTCTGGCTCGAGGATTGACTTCTTTCTTTCTCTTTAGTGATTGCAGCAAGTGCTAGCAGCACAGGCCNAGGATTGACTTCTTTCTTTCTCTTTAGTGATTGCAGCAAGTGCTAGCAGCACAGGCCTTTGTCATTTCCCTGGAAAATTTCAGAATTAGACAATTGGTTCCACTGGCAAGGTTCTCGGCTGTGCTTAACCAGCTGGTGAAATCCACATCTGTGGACACCTGTGTGACAGGCTGGTAAAACTTGGCCATCACCATGACCCAGCCCCGCAGAGTTTCATTCACCACTCTCCGTGACCCGCAGAGCAGCAGCCTTTTGAAAACCTTTCAGAAACATGATGGAGAGCAGGCTCAGACCACAGAACCACCTGAAAAAACCGTTCGAATCACACTCAATCTTTTCGAGCCAGATGATGAACATTATCCAGAATTTTTCTACCCAGATCTTCTGAAGAGCTGCCAAGAGAACGCAGAAGCTGGTTCTTCAGGAGCCAAGGTGAGAGTGTTCTCATGGCCTGTGGGGAACCTGTGTTGTACCTGAAGGTTTCCAAGGCTGTTTCAGTATTGCTGTTTTGAGAGGTGCCTGTGTGTTTGTGGTGAGGTGCCGAGAGGTGGAAGGAGAGTGGTGGGGCATCCTGCAGGCAGGAGAACTGGTGTCCAGGCAGGGCTTCTTGTTGTGGGCCACACTGTCACATTCCTTTGCCTGGTCTGGAATTTCACATCCGGAGGGTGCTGTGTTGGTGGCAGAGTGTGGGACGTAATGCTTGTTTAGTTCTGAATTGCTCAATCGAAAGGGATTTCTGGTCCCTGGCTTGCTAGCAGCTGCGAGCAGCTCTTTTCCAAAGAGCTGCAAAAGGAGGGATGCTTTTGCGATGGGTGGGTGCATCTTTCTGGAGACCCTGCTCTCCTGCAAGGGACTGTTTCCACCTTAGTGCTTGGCATCGCTGTCTGTGAGCTGGACGTGGTGCTTCCAGGTGTCTCTGGACGATTGTGTTTTCCTGTTGAATGCCATTTCTCAGGATCCAGTGACACTCAAACTTGTGTAGTATCTAAACTTTGTCTTATGGGTGTTTTTCTATGAAAAGAGAGTTGATTGGATTCTCCTCATTTTAATCAGAACTGTTTATCATTGATGGTTCATGCCAGTTTCTGGGGGTTTTATTTTGAGAGTTGGAAGAAGCAGAGGCAGGAACTGAGAGCTGAGAGAGCACCCAAAACCTAGAGAAACTCTCAGAATGCTGTACTAAAGGTTAATTTGTTTGAGCTTCTGCCTGGATGGGTGTAAGGCATGGGCTTTTGGTGGCAGTGTGACAGGATCGAGATGGAGGTTTTTGTCTCTTATTTCTACAGAAGACAGACCCTGCTCATCCCTTTGATGGTGACGAAAAGGAAAGGCAAGAAGTGGAGGCTCTTGCTAGGAAGTTTGAAGAAAAATATGTATGTTTTTTGTCGTTATATTATGTTATCCTTTAGAATGGGCACAGCTGCCAGCCAGACAAGACTGGTTTGGTTCTGCTGCTGGTCGTCTTCTCTTTTCTGTATCGGAGCCAACATCAGCGTCCTTTATTGAGGCCCTTCCTGTGGTAATTGTAAAGGAAAGGTGAACACACTCTCAATCTTCCATTCTTTAGGGTGGCAAGAGACGTAGGGAGGACCGTATTGAGGACTTGATTGACATGGGGTATGGATACGACGAGTCTGACTCCTTCATCGATAACTCTGAAGCGGTGAGTGCTGGGGCAGGAGTGAGGGGGCTGAAGGCAGCTGCCTGGGGGGCTGTGCTGGCACCTGAAGTGGGTGTGAGCCAGGAGTGTACCAGGGCCAGGAACGAGAGCTCCTGGGGCAACTGCCTGGCAGGAGAAGGCTGGTTTGCAGGCGAACCCACAGCCCTGTCTGTGCTTGGGGGAGCACAACTCCCATGGCATTCACCAGGCAGCTCAGCTGCAGAACAAAGGGTGAAAGCTCACGGTGCCAACAGAGTGTTCTCTGTCATTTCCAGTACGATGAGTTTGTTCCAGCCTCTCTTACTACGGAGCATGGAGGGTTTTACATCAACTCAGGAAAACTGCGGTTCCGGCAAGTGTCTGAGTCAGAGGATGAGTGCGTTGAGACAAAGTGTCCCAAGGTGAGCAAGGCAGCTCTCTCAATTATTTCCTCTCTTAAAGCTCAGAGGGTTTGCTGCTGGGAAGTGTGTTGGCATCAAAGTAGGGAGAGATTTGTGAATTGGTGTGGACAGAAAAGGGATGAGCACTTGTGATCCCATTCTGTCCCCGTATTTGATAGTAAAATGAAGCACGTCTGGCGTGGATGAGACTGCTGGGGGCTGCCTGGTTCCTAGAGGAGAGGTGACAGCAGCCCCTGGGCACGCTGGAAAGTGTACCTTATGAAGGCAGGAACCCCAGTGGGTGACACAACAAGAATTGTTTATTAGAACAACCAAGCAGCTTATATAGTACTAATGTATCTTCTTTCCCAAGCGACACGGCCCTGCAACCCCCAACTGCCAGGTGGATGGAATTCCCCTCAGTTTGTCTGGCCACCAGGCCTTGTTTACAGGTGGTCTAGACTTGTTCAGGGCCCTTCCCCTGACAGGGTTCCTGCTTCTTCTATTCCTTCTGGTCTCTGCTTCTTCCACAATCCTGTTCACCCACCGAAAAGTCACTTTCATTATGGAGATGGAGAAACCAGTGCTCCTCTTTAGTGGGAATGTTGGAGACAGTCCATTGCCACACTGGCAAAGTGAGGCGGGTCAAAGGGGAAAGAGCAGGAGCACGTGGCATCCCTTCACTTCTCATAGTCCATAGGCAGGAGACACTTTGGGTCTGACTTGGTTTAAACCCTCTCCAGAAGCGGAAGTTGGAAGATGGAGATGAAAACCTGAAGAAGAAGAGAAAGAAGAAGAAGGATAATTCTTACGAGAATAAGGATGATTCTTATGAGAAGGAAAAGAGATCCAAAAAGTCCAAGTTTGCAAAATCTGGGTAAGGAGGGGAGGGAAGGCTTGGTGCTCGACTCCTTGCTTCAGGGCTCCGGGTGACATTTGTTTCACTGCAGGGGTCCCTTTTGCAGTGGGGGGAGGTTTGAGCACACGGGGCATAAGCACCAGCAGGTAAAACCCCCAGTTTATTCCGCAGTGGGAGGTAAACGTGTGGCTGGTGATGATGGCAGGAGCCCAGGTCAAGAGCAGGAGTGTCCGAGTGAAGAGGGGCAGAGCGAGCTGGAACTTTGGGGTTTCTTGGAGCTCTGTTGAGGCACCAAGGGCTGGGAAGGGATCTTGGAGAGGCTGAAGAGAAGGATAACGAGCCTTGGGGCAAGGTTGAGGAGGGAAAGTTCAGACAGGAAGGGCATGACATGGTACTATGGTGTATGTTTCCTTCAAAGTGAGCAAGGGAGAGGCATCTGCTCTCCTGATTGTAACAGGCCAAAAGTGTCAAGGTGCTGCGACCTCTCTCTTGCTTCAGTGTCTCTGCCCTTTGATTGTGTGTTCCCAATCTTCTGTGCTGGAATCATGCCTGTAGCTAAGTAAGAGTGTAGCTGGATGGAGAAGGTTTAGGCTCTGTGACCTCTCTGCAGTGAGGAAGGACAGCCTTCTCTTCTGCGAGCTGAAGAAGGAGAGGGATCTTCAGAGCCTGTAGAACATTTTTCCTACTGTAATTGGTTGATGGGCTAAGGCTTTCCAGGGTATTGGTGCATGTGGCTGAAGTGACCTGGGGTGAAGGTATCCCCCTCTCTTCCCCTTCAACTTGTATTCATTTCTGTGCCCTTCCCTTCTCTGTGCTTTGCTTACAGCTCTAGGGCATTAAATGTGAGGAAGGAGGCGAAGAAGGAGAAGAAGAGGAAATGCTCTTTACATCTTAGTCTTGAGGAGAGGCTGGAGAAGCTAGAGAAGGAGAATGGGGCTCAGAAGGAAAAAGCTGAAGAGCAGAACGTGGCGGCTCCTTCACCAGCAGAAGCCACAGCCCCAGGGGAGGCGGAGGCGATGGCTGAGCCGTTGCCCTGGCTCTTGGGCCAGGCAGGTGACACCGACCTGCTTCAGGCCCCACCATCCATGGCCTTGGTAAGGGAGCTGGAGCTGGTCCTCAGGGAATCCTCGGAAGGGAGTGGCGTTCCTGAGGTGGAGAATGGGAGCGATGCGATGGGGATGGGCTTGGAGCGGGATTTGAAGCAGCCGCCATCCCTGGCCGAGGGCCCGCCAGCCCCTTTGGAGAAAGGCATCAAAAAAGCCCCGTGGTGTCCCACCTTTGTTTCGGGCAGTTTTCTGTTATGGCCAAGTCACTTTCTTGAGTGCCCCCACGTCAGGTCCTGTCAAAGTCCTTGGCCTTGTTACCTGCTGAATGCAGCAATCGGGAAGGGCCCTGTGAGTGTGGCTTCTTTGCCTCCCTTCCCAAAGTGTGGACCTGCTGCAAGAGGTGATTTCCAAAGTCAGTTTAAGCTGAGGAAATTGAAAATGTGCAGTAGGGAAACTGAAGGAGAAATTCCACCAGAATAGTTTTATTGTGCTGTGATGCTCAGGTCGGCATCTGTGAAGTGGGGTGCAGTGTTCTGTGTGTGAAATAAGTGGGTGCTGCTGGAAACTCTCAGCTGTTGTACAGTGTGATAAGGCACAAAAAGCCCTGTAGATGGGGCCTGAGGACTTGTTAGAGAGGCTTCCCCTGTCATACTTAGGCAGGTACCTTGAATGAAGCATGGGTACAATTTGGCATCTCCCACATTGGAGCTGCATCACTGGCAATTTGGGTTCTTTGCCTGTTTTTAACATCCCACTGTTGGGTGCTGTTTAGGGAACAGACTATATTAATTTGTAGAAGGGTGATCCGGTGTTTTTTCAGCAGCAGCTGCTCCTGCAGCTGGAGTCCTGTGGGAGGGGCCCATCTTCTGCCAGATGTTGGGAAGGGCTGTTGTGGAGAAGGGTTGGGAGGGCGTTGGGTGCTGGTGGGGATCCCTCTCCTGGCCTGTGAGAGAAATGGGCTTTCAGCTTTGCTGTGGGGCTCCTGTGGGGTGAGGGCTGTCCACAAAAGCTGAGGTGTTTTGTTCCTGCCACTGGTGGTGGTGGGGTGTGTTGTGCCATCTTTGGAGAAGGCTAAAGGGACTCAGGAAAGGGGAAAGATGAGGAGCCCTTGGCATCCCCTGCCCTTTAGTGAGGAATGGTGTGTGGGGTAAAAGGCGGTTGCGCTGTGAAATGCTGCAGAGGGGATGTGCCAAAGGGTGGTGAGGGAGGTCTGGGGCTTGGGTTAAGGTGTGCAGTGGGGAAGGAGCTGCTCTCCAGTTCTTGGGAGAGGCCCAAAGTGGCTCTGGGGCTGCAGGGCCAATTCCATGAGTCTGACTTGGTTTGACCCTCTCCAGAAGCGGAAGTTGGAAGACGGTGGTGAAATACTGAAGAAGAAGACAAGAAAGAACAACAAGACAAGGAAGAAGAAGAAGAAAGATGATTCTTATGTGAAGGAGAAGAAACCAAGAAAGTCCAAGTTTGCAAAATCTGGGTAAGGAGGGGAGGGAACACTTGCTGCTCGACTCCTTGCTTCAGGGCTCAGGGTGGCATTTGTTTCACTGCAGGGGCACCTGTTGCAGTGGGGGGAGGCTTGAGTGTGTGGTGCATAAACACCAGCAGGTAAAACCCCCAGTTTATTCCGCAGTGGGAGGTAAACGTGTGGCTGGTGATGATGGCAGGAGCCCAGGTCAAGAGCAGGAGTGTCCGAGTGAAGAGGGGCAGAGCAGGCTGAAACGTTGGGGTTTCTTGGAGCTCTGTTGAGGCACCGAGGGCTGGGAAGAGATCTTGGAGGGGCTGAAGAGAAGGGTAATGAGTCTTGTGATGAAGTTGTGGAGGACAGCGGGCAGGAAGGGTGTGATATGCTACCGTCGGTGTTTGATTCTTTCATAACGAGCAAGGGAGGGGCATCTGCTGTCCTGGTTGTATCAGGCAAAAAGTGTCAAGGTGCTGTGACGTGACCTCTCTCTTGCTTTGGTGGCTCTGCACTCGTTTGTGTGTTTCCCAGTCTCATGTGCTGGAATAATGCTCCTATTTCTGTGGAAATGGTTTAATCTCCCATCATCCCTCTGCAGCGAGGAAGGACTTGTACATCAACATGGGTCTTGCCCTGAGGCAGCCCTGTCCCGTGTGAGCGGTTGCGCGGGTGATGAACCCATGGCATGAACCTTTCTACTTCCCCTCGGTTTCAGGTTGTCCTGCTGTGAAGAGATTTCCCTTGAGATGCTTAGAGTAGGGGCTGTGGATGGAGAGACAGTTGTTCTGTGGAGGGTAGCTAAACTCTAGACCTTAAAAATGGAAAAATCAAGTGTGTCAAATCAAGTGTGAAGTTGAGAAGCACAGAGATGTGAAAACAGCAATATGGTGTATCCTCAAGTCTTCCTGGTGTCTAGTAGATGGGTGTAGTTTCCTCTGCTCCAGGAGAATCTGCTTTAGGGCAGTTCCGTGAAACATCAGCCAACTTTCCCTCATGCCCCAGGTGGTTTTTCACGGGCAACAGTTATTAAATCTGAGATAGGAACTGTGGGACAAAGGCGTTTAGAAAGCATAGAGGATTACAGACAAGGCACTGAAACCTAAAATGTAAAGTTGGGTGAGTACCTGATAGATAAGTTCCTAAAAAAAGAGAAAATTAACTGAATGGAAATGCCTTGTGTTGTCTAGGGCATCTGTGCCAGATGAAGTGTCAGGACTTCAGTCTTATCCTTAACTCTCAGGTATGACCTTAGATCGTAGCATCATAGAATATCTCAAGTTGGAAGGGACCCCTACGGATCATCGAGTCCAACTCCCTGCTCCTCACAGGACAACCTCAAACTCAAC
>JAHREE010149029.1:47619-66225 GCA_033628505.1 Tringa tobata | reverse complement strand
TGGTGGGAGGTGTCCCTGCCCAGGGCAGGGGGTGGCACTGGGGGGGCTTTAAGGTCCCTTCCCACCCAAAGCACTCTATGGTTCTATTCTCTGGGGTTTGTGGGGCAGGCAGGGTTGGTGGGTGGTTTGAGCAGGCAGGAACACCGGTGGTCCCACGCCTGGCTGCCCCTGTGACTGTCTGGGCATTGGCACGTGACAGCCTCGATGGGGACTGCCAGTCCTGATGATCTTTGAGGTCCCTTCCGACCTGAGCCCTTCTATGATTCTCTGGTGTGCGCACGGCCAGGACTTGTGACAGAGGAAGGTTGTGATCACGTCACCACGCCGTAACGACACGGTGCAGGTGGCTTTGAGCACACTGCCCCAAGAGCAGCAACCCACGGAGCAGTCACATCCTTTCAGCTGCAGGTTCTCCCCACTCTGAGGGGGGGAGATGAGGACAGGGCCCCCGCGCCCACCCTGCTCTGCTGCTGCCAGCACCACTGGGCTGGCTTCTGCGAGCCCTGGCCACAGCGGCCACTCGGCAGGGCCACAGCAGAGCAGATGTGGCCAGCTGGGGGTGTGGGGCTGGTCCTCGGCCACTTCTGTTGAGCAGCACAGACATGACTCAGTCTGCAGCACACTCAGTGACCACCAGGACACCACCTCACAGTGCTGAGAGGGAAAGCTGGGCTGGGACCCTCAGCAGATTCTCAGAAACCCCTTGTTAGGGCAAAGTCCAGCTGGGCAGCGCTTCCTCCACCTCCCAGAGAGCTGAGTGGCCACACGAAAAGTCCCGAGACCTAGAAGTTAACGGCACCCCTTGGCTCCCTCCTCCTGGCTCTGCTGGTGTCAGCTTTAGGGCTCCCTTTCTCCTTCCCTCCTTGCAGGCACATGTGAGCAGAGACCTTCTCTCTGCTGGTCCGTCCTGGTCTCAGAGCCCTTGGCAGCCCTCACCTGCTCTGTGCACAGAGGTGTCTGTATTTCACCAGGACGTGCCCACCTCACCACAGCTCGGTCAGACTCATCACACCACTCTGGCTACTGCACGGATGCACCCTCTGCCCCCTCGTCTCCCACCCCAAAATTGTCTCTACAACGACTTGAAAGGACATTGTAGAGAGGTTGGTGCTGGTCTCTTCTCACAGGTCATTAGCAATAGAGGGAATGGCTTCAAGATGCAACAGGGTAGGTTTAGACTGGACATCAGGAAACAATTCTTCACAGAAAGAGTGGTCAGAGACTGGAATAGGCTGCCCAGGGAGGGGGTGGAGTCCCCATCCCTGAATGTGTTTAAGAGCCGTTTAGATGTGGTGTTGGGGGATATGGTGCAGGGGAGAATTTTGTAGAGTGGGGTTAATGGTTGGACTCGATGACCCCAAGGGTCTTTTCCAACCTGAATGACTCTATGATTCTATGATTCTCCCGGGTGCCCCTGCCCTTTTCCCCTGCAGAACTGCTTGCCCCAGCCCCAGAGGCCACTGCACTCCCCCCTCGGCAGGGCTCCCCCCGGCCCCTACCTGCACGGGCAGCTCCTGGCCGCTGCCCACGTGGAGGAATGTGGGAGCGTTGTCGTTCTCGTCCAGCACGGTGACATAGACGGTTCCTGTGGCGCTGCGGGGCGGCGCCCCCCCGTCCTGCACGATCACCAGGAGCTGGTAGCTGGACTGCTGCTCCCGGTCCAGGCTGTGCTTGGTGCTGAGCTCCCCTGTGAGGGGAGGGAGAGGTGGGGACACGGCTCAGCCCTAAACCGCTTTAGAGCAGAGCTTAGGGATGCTGCTGGGTAGCCCAGCACCGCAGGGGCAGGCAGACGAACATTCTGCTGCGGCACTGGCCCGACCCACATCACTTCTGACCTGCCCTGGGCTTTCTCCCCGGCCCCGGGAAGCAAGGAATTCCCTCACCTGTCTGTGTGTGGATCAGGAAGCTGGGGTCGTGCTGGAGCAGGCGGTAGGTGAGCCGGCTGTTCTGCCCAGCGTCCCGGTCGCTCGCCATCACCCTCCCCACACTGCTGCCCGGAGCCTGGTTCTCGGGGACTGTGAAGAAGTAACGCTCCTCGCTCAGCCGGGGGCTGTTGTCGTTCTCGTCGGTGACGCTGATCCGTACAGTGCTGGTGCCCGTTTTTCGGGCTTCCCCCCCGGCAGCACCACCTCCTGCCGAGGCCAGCACGGTGAGCACGTACAGGTCCCGTGTCTCCCGGTCCAGCGCGCTTTTCACATACAGCCAGCCGCTGTCGGGCACGATGCCGAAGCTGGCCGCGTCCCCGTCGGCGCGCAGGTGGTAGGTGAGGGTCAGGGACTCCGCGTCGCGCGCCAGGGCCCGCACCTGCAGGAAGCGGGTGGAGACGGGGACACCCTCCTGCACCTCCACACGGTAGGTAAGCGTGTCGAAGATGGGCCCGTTGTCGTGCTCGGCTTGCACGTGCACCAGCAGCGTGAAGGTGGAGCTGAGCTGGGGGACGCCACCGTCCCGGGCCACGATGGCCAGCCTGTAGGCTGCGCTGGCTTCGTACTGCAGGGCCCCCATCAGTCGCACCGCTCCCGACGAGCGCTCCACGCTGAAGGTGCCATCGCCTCCCGATGCCAGCTCAAAGTTCACCTGGCCGTTGGCACCGCTGTCACGGTCCTCGGCCTGCAAAGTGTACACCGTGGTCCCGGGTTCCGTGGCCTCCGGCAGCAGAATGGAGTCAGAGGGGGCTGGGAACACGGGGACGTTGTCATTCACATCTGACACAGAGATTTTCACGCGTGTGTTGCTGTAGGCAGGAGGTGAACCGCTCCGGGCCTGGACGTCCAGAATGAGAACTGCCTGGGACTCATGATCGAGGGGGAGGCTGGTGCGGAGCTGCCCAGAGGCAGAGTCGATGGAAAAGTAGCCATGAGGATCCCCCGAGGAAATGGAATAAAAGATGTCATCTGCATGGCCTGCGGACAGGGAAACAAAGAGGAGCAATGATCTCTCTTGCCCTGGTGAGGCCACATCTGGAGCACTGGCACCAGTTCTGGGCTCCCCAGTTCCAGAAGGACACGGAACTGCTGGAGAGGGGACAGCAGAGGACCACAAAGATGATGAAGGGACTAGAACATCTCTCTGATGAGGAAAGGCTGAGGGACTTGGGTCTTTTTAGGCTGAAGAAGAGCAGACTGAGGGGGGATCTGATCAACACCTATACATACTTCAAGGGTGGGTGTCAGGAGGATGGGGGCGATCTTTTTTCAGTGGTGCCCAGGGACAGGACAAGAGGAAATGGGCACAAACTGGAACAAAAGAAGTTCCATCTCAACATGAGGAGGAACTTCTTTCCTGTGAGGGTGGCAGAGCCCTGGCAGAGGCTGCCCAGAGAGGTGGTGGAATCTCCTTCTCTGGAGACATTCAAATTCCCCTTGGACATGTTCCTGTCCGACTTGCTCTTGGGGGACCTGCTTTGGCAGGGGGTTGGACTGGGGGGTCTCCAGAGGTCCCTGCCCACCCCAGATCATTCTATGATTCTGTGATCTGCATACCCGTCTCACCTCCTCAACCCCTGCAGACGCAGCAGGGCTGGGGCAGTGGCACTGTGTATGTGTGCATGTATGCACAGATGTGTGCGCACGTGCGTGCGTGAGTCCAGGTGTGTGTGAGTCCAGGTGTGAGAGCATGCCCTGAGCTGAAGGACAATCACACGAGCCCACATTCAGCTGCGCGTGGCTCTGTGCATGCATGGAGCTCCCAGGACAGGGCTGCTCTGCGAGGGACTGTGACGGGACCTTCAAGAGGACGCAGGGACAGGGAAAGTGGCTGCACACAAAGGGACAAGCCCGTACCTGGAGGGTTCTGGGCCCGGACAGCCCCCACGCTGGCACCCGGCAGCACGTCCTCGGGCACTGTGAAGAAGTACTGGGCTTGCTCGAAGACGGGGGGAGAGACTGTGCCCTCCACGATGCTGATGTTCACCCGGGCGTTGGGCTGTGCCTGCAGGCCCCCGCCGTCTTGTGCTGAGATCACCAGCTGCACCAGTGTGTTGGCTTTACCACTCAGGGACCATGACAGGGAGATGACACCTAGGGAGGAAAGCAGTTCAGGGGGTTCAATGCCTGCACCCCCACCTGCCATCTGGCACCAAGGGAACAGGACAAGCCATAAGGACAAACCATAAGCTTGAAAAGAAAGACCTGAGGGGGCAACAAACAATGTGTGTCCCAAGGGGGCAGTCACCATGGAAAAACTGGAGGAAAGAAGAGAAACCCTCCTGGGAAAGCCTCCCCGGATCCTCCTTTCTCAACCTTAAGCCCCAGCCTGAGCTAAGCAGTGGTGAGGGCTGGGGGAAACGAGCCAGATGCAGGTTTTGGGAGAGGAAAAGAAGGGAACAGGGCTTCCAGGGCACAGGGTGAGGGTGATGACACAGCAGATGGGGCAAAGCTGCAGGAAGGCTCTTGGAGATGTATAACTGAAGGACCATCCTCAACAGGCCCCACAAAGGAGGTGTTGCTGCATTAGGGTGGCTGGTTGACCTGTCTCAGCCCAGTCACATTCTGGGAACTTGGAGACCAGTGTGGAGAGACCCCGACACCTGTGCTCAGCACAGGACACCTTCCTGTCTTGCTGAGAGCCCCACACGGCCATGCACCCACCTCCCCAGAAGAAACTGCTCTGGCTTTGGTGGCCAAAGGAAGGCAGAGCAGATGCAGGTAATGAGGAAGGTGTGACAGAGAGGGAAGGAGAGTGAGCTGGGCAGGGGAGAGGGGGGAACTGGGCAGGGATAAGAAACAGAGCAGGACACAGCCTGATGGGGTAAAGTGAGCAGTGTGTGGGAGGGAAGGTGAGCGTGTCAGGGATGGGGAATGGGGGAGAGGCAGGAAGACAGGACAAATGAGGAACAGAGCAGGCAGAAGAAACAAGAGGTCAGAGACTGAGTCTGGGAAGAGGCCACCAGAGGCTGGAGAAGCCGAGGCAGGGAAGACGTGGCAGGGAGAGGAACACACACTTTCTGGTGGCAGACTGCTCTGCCACGATGGCCAAGCAGGAGGCCTCAGGCTGGCCTTTACAGCCGCCTGCACCCCACTGCCCTGAGGGCTGGCCTCTGAGCTCTCGCTCACCCGTGTCCTTGTTGAGGGAGAAGAGTGGGGGCGAGTTCCCCAGGACAATGCGGTAGCTCACTCTGCCGTTGAGCCCCTCGTCCTTGTCGTGGGCAGTGACACGCAGCACGGCTGTGCCGGGCATGCTCTGCGTGCTGATGCTGGCAGCATACTCCAGCGGGTAAAACACGGGCCGGTTGTCATTTATGTCCTCCAGAAAAACCTTCACGTACACCATGGAGTTCAGGCCGCCCTGTGGAAGGATCAGACCGGAGACAGTGCAAAGAGCAGGGGCAAGGACAGCAGCATCCCCTGCAGAGTGCCACCTCGGCAGCATCGCGTCCCTCTCCAGTACTCACCCCATCAACAGCAGTGATGGTGAAATCGTAGGCGGACGTGCCCTCGTCACGGTCCAGAGGCTGCACCGTGCACAGCTGCCCCGTGTGCTTGTCGATGCCAAACTGCGTGGGGACAACGCTGCCGATGCCGGAACCAATGGAGTAGGAGAGGGAGCCAAAGGCACCGCTGTCTGCGTCGGTGGCTGTCACCTGGAGAGGGAAGGAGCCACATGAGCAGGGCCAGCACCACAGAGCAGGTCACCAGCCAGACCCAGCCCATCACCACCACAACCCAGTGCCACCCTCTGCCCCGTGGCCCACAGCCACTGCGCGGCCCTCAAAGCTGGCCATAGCAGAGCAGACCGACAGCTGCCGCCTCAGCCCTGCTGTTCTTGTCCCAGATGAGCCACCGCTTTCTCTGCAGCCCTCCCTGCAAGAGGACAGGGCCTGCCAGGGCTCGCTGGCTGCAGACAGGGCCCTGGCCAGTGCTGCAGGTGGCTTTGGGGGGGGCACCCGTGGTGGGGCGCAGAGCTGGGGGAGCGCAGCAGCACCGCAGACGCTCAGGAGCTGCAGTTTCTACCTACAGCGCTGCCATGGGTCCCTGCACCACCGGAGGTGCCCTGTTCCAGGGGATACCTCCCTTCTTGCACCCCTGGGGCAGCATCCATGACCCAGGTCAACAGACTTCTCTTAGCAAAGGGAAAGGCCGTATGGAGAGGGGCTGCAGAAAGGCCAAGCCTCACGCAGACGCCAAGGATCCCCACTGCACCCAACTGACTTGGGTGTCCCAGGCCAGGGGCCACCCATGCTTTCCCAGCAGCTGCCCTGCCCCTCTGCCCCTTCTTTTCTGCAAAGGTGCTTAAGACACGACAAGAAGAAGTCCAGCCCCATTTTCCCCATGGCCCTGGCTCTGTGCTGCTCTCGGGGCTCTGCCCAACAGCGGGGTGATGCCAGGGGGTGGCACTGCCCTGTGACCCAGGTCCCACCGCAGCCCGGGGCACACGAATTGCACCAGCAGCTACGGACACAGCAGGAGGGTTCAAACTGCTCCCTGCTCCTGGCAGAGCTCGGGTGGGCAGAAAAGAGCTCCTTCCCCCCGACCCCACGCCACTGCCCAGGGCTCGTCCACCAGCCGGCAGCTCCGCCGAGAACAAAGCTGGAGGAGGGAGCCAGGAGGGAGGCAGCGGGGCCAGCCCCGGGTGAAGCGGAGTTCAGGCCTCGTCAGCCACAGCTCCTCCCCGCAGCGGCGCTGGGGCCGCGGCTCCCGTCAGCGAGGAGCGCAGGAACGCGGCGCGGGCGCCAAGGAGAGGGCCCGGCCGGGGGCTGGAATGGCTCCTTCCCCAACCCCAACCGCTCGCCCCATCACCAGAGACGGAGGAACAACGGGGGAGAGCGCAGGGAATGGCTGGGCCAAGGAGGAAAAGATAAATCAGGTGGAGGTGGGACCTCCCTCCCCCAGAACATACGCTCTGCACCCCAGGGAGGGAGGCAGTGATGGAGAGAGCCCCTCACCACCTCTGCCCAGGATCCATGGCCTCCGGGGAGAGTGGGCACCGGAGAGAGCCCCTCGCCATTTCACCTGCCCAGGATCCATGGCCTCTGGGGAGGGGAGGCAGTGATGGAGAGAGCCCCTCGCCATTTCTCCTACCCACTGATCCATGGCTTCCAGGGAGGGTAGGCACTAGAGAGAACCCTTCACCAGCTCTGCCCAGGATCCATGGCCTCCAGGGAGGGGAGACAGCACTGAGAGAGCCCCTCACCAGCTCTCCGGCCTGAGAGGGTGCCCAATGGGAGAAGCTGAGAGCCCACAAAAAGTACCACGCTCCTGGTACAGAGCATTTGCTCCTGCAGCTGCTCCCGGAAGAGGCACCGTGAGAGAGGGTCCCCCTCCCCTGCTCCAGCCGCAGAGCACTCGGAGCCACCGGTGCCACCACAGCAGCCTCCCCAGGAAGCACTTTGGGGAATGGGACCCACCTGCCTTCCCCCAGCTCAACAACCTCCCTCCGTCGGCCCCCACCTCGGGGCTGCTCACCCCAGAGCACAGACCTGAGCTCACTGACACTCCTGGAACCCCCCCGTGCTCAGGTCACCCCTATCCAGGCTCCCTGCTGGACAGTGCCACGGGGTGATGTCCCTGTCCCCACAGCCCGAGTCGTGTGCCATGCCCAGCTCTGAGCTGATCGGGTTCTCTGCCACTGCAGATGGAAACACACCTGAGACTGATAAATGGTGATGGGAATAGGCACTGTATAGGCCTGAATAGGCACATTAATAGCTTATTTCCTTCAAAATGAACTGTTTTTCACCCTGGAAGTGCTCTAAAACACCCATCAGCTGTGCACTGCACAGCACCAGGCTCGGCCAGGGTAAGGGACTGTCCTGGGGCTACTTGGGCCACGGGCTCCGGTGCTTCCACAGCAGCCTTCTTTCTCTTCCCACAGTCACTATCCCACAACAGACACCAACGGAAAGCTCTCTGGAAATCCAGCTTTCTGCCACAGGAGCTGGGTCAGGTTTTGGGGATGGGGGAGGAATAGACGAGCTCTCACTATCATGCAGTAGAGCCCCATCTCCCTGGGACCCGGAGCCATCTCCTGCAGGATCCTCCTGGAGCCGGCAGTCCGGCATCAGCAGCAAACGGCACGGCAGAGCCAGGGTGAGGCAGCCTCAGAGGAGTTCGCGTGTGTCCACCACTCCACATCCCCATCCTGCTGTGGCACCACCTGTGGACCAGTACTCTAAGGCAAACCCTGCCCATTTGGAGAGGCCATGTCACCCCCACGCCAGCACCGGGCTGCAGAGCACACGTGGCCTGGGACACGGTGCACATCACTAGCTGTGAGGATAATTAACCACTAAAAGAGCTCATCGTGGCCTGTGGTGAATTCACCACTCCTGGAAATTTTTTAACCAAGTCTGGATATTTTACTAGGAACTCCGTTAGAAGCTAACGCAGGGCAGCCCCAGGATCTGCACTGAGCGCCCACCCCAAATCTTGGATCAAAGCCTGTTTTACTGTAGCTTACTCAGGAGGGTCCTGATGTTTGCCTGAGGAACAAGAGGGAAATGGGGTCGGGAAACACCCCGTTCAGGGCTATGCAAGGCCTGCTGCCTGAACATGTGGGAGCAGAACTAACAGCCCTGAGCCCCAAGGCAGCCCCTACAGCACCCCCTCCTCCGGCTCCTTTGAACATCCTTCAGGACCAAGACTGGCCGTTCCCTCCCAGGAACCAGGAGGAGCCAGGTGAGAGGAGAAAGGAGAGAAGGAAAGGCTGCGGCTGGGAGCAATACACCTGCCCGAGCCCGCCGGGTCAGCATGCAGAGAGGAGAAGTGGACAAAGCCGTGGGGTCACCTCCTGCACAGGCAGGATCTCCATGGACACGCCAGGCACAAGGTGCAGAGGCCGAGGGCTGCTCCTGCCCTGCACCGCGGTCTGTACGGCTGCAGCGCTGGCTGCCAAGAACAGAGGGGTTCACAAAGCACCGGTGCAGGGAGACACCCTGCATTGGATGACAATGCACCGTGCTGTGCCGTCGGGCAGTTGAGATGCTGGAGCCCAGCTCCCTCCCCATGGTGGGACTCCAGAGGGTGCTCCATGTGGTGACCCTGGAGCCCTGACTTCAAGAGTGCAGATGTTCATAGTCCCAGTTACAGCCAGGCCAGCAGTGAGAAGGAAGACACAAATTGTGCCCATGGTTCATTACGTTCTCTGTCGAAGAGCTACTTCTGATCACTGCTGCCACCCCTGAGTCTGGCTGCCCTTGTAGGACTAAGGGTGGTTGTGCTCAGAAACCACCTCTGTACTGGTTTTGGTGGGCGGACCAGGCAGCCACTCCCTTCCCAGGTAAACCAGGTGCATGGTCAGGGTAGGTTCCCTGTTCCACCCTGTAGGACCCCATTCTCCAAAGGGAAATCCTTTGCCATCAGGAGACAGCGGCTGTGTGAATGCATCCCGCTATTGCCCATGGGATGTGTTTCTGAGAGCATCAGCTCCTTGGGCTGGGAGAGAGGGAGATGGAGACTCGGGTTCCTGAGCAGTGCAGGCCAGTGCTCCCCGTCCTTCCACCTCCTTAGGATGTGCTCGGCTCCAAGCGCAGTATCTCCCTGGAGCTGTGCACAGCACACGGAGCAAGGCTCTCCCGCCATGCCCTGTCCCCTCACTCTGCTCAAAGCATCCTCCCGGGACAGCCCTGGGCAGCTCCGGTGTCCCCAGCACTGTCCTGTGCCAGCCACGACCAGGTCTGGCCTGCAGTGGGCTACAGCTCTGCGTGCCCCACAGCACACCACATCCCCACCCTGTGCTCCCCACAACTCCATCCCCATACCCACTCTTTGCCTCACACAGCTCCATCCCCACCCTGTGCCCCACATCCATCCCCACCCGCCTCTTGTGCCCCACACATCTCCGTCCCAGCCCAGCCCCATACAGACACTCACATGGGCACTAGGACTGTCACCTTTCCCTTGTCACCCGCAGTGACACCTCCATGGCTCCCTGTATTTCCAGCTCCCTCCGCTACCCACTGTCTGGGACATCCCTGTGCCCACAGTTCTGCTGTGGCCGTGCAGAGCCAGGACCTGGCTGTGGTCCCCAGGGCCATGGGGTCCTCCTCCACGTCCACCTGTCCCCTCGCTGGGCAGCGAGCAGGGCTCAGCCTGCGCGGGGCTGCTGGCCACGTCCCAGGGCAGCGGAGCGGGTGCTCTCTGGCAGCGTGGGGCTCAACCAAATGTAAAAACATGGAATACCTCACTTCAGGGCACAGTGACACCAAACTGCAGAGATTTGGAAACTACCCGCATTTACAGAGAAAAATCCACTAAAGGCTCTAAAGACAAGGACATGGAGGCTGTACCAGGAAACCCCTGAGCTGAAGCTGGCGAGGAGGCATCAGTACCCAAGGGAAGCCTCTGGATCACAGACCCTGACTCTCACAAAGAATTTCAGCTTCCAGGGCCAAGCAGGGGTGACGCAGCTGGACCTGCTCTTTGCTGGCAGGGAGGGACCCACCGAGGCTGTGGCAAACAGTGGCAGCCCTGGCTGCAGCGACCGTGAGGTTCAGGATCCTGAAGGGAATGAGGAAGGAGAGTAACAGAGCATTGTGCCAGGACTTCAGCAAGGCTTTAGCTTATAGAGGGAGCTGGTAGGTGGGAGGGATCCCATGGGAGGCAGCTCTGAAGGCCAAGGGAGCTCAGGAAAGCTGGAAGGCTTCAGCACAGCATTCTTCAGGCAGAACAGTCCATCCCAGCACTCAGGAAAACAAGGAGACGTATCAGCAGATGACCTTGGCCAAGCAGGAACACAAAAAGGCAGCATATAGGAGGTGGACGCAGAGGCAAGCTATGAAGGAGGAATCTATGAACATTGCCCAGGCATTTAGGGATGGTGTCAGGAAAGTCCAAGTTCAAGTGGGGTGGAGACTTGCAAGGAAAATTGAGGGTGCTGAGAAGAGCCTCTACCACCACATTGGTAGTAAAAGGCTGAATAAGGGCTCGTTTCTGAGTGTGGTGGGTGATTCGGTGACAGCAGACACAGGTCAGGCCAAGACGCTCAACACCCCCTTCACCTCCTTCTTCACCAACCAATCACCCAATCCTCCATGCTTTCTGGAAGGGTGCCAGACAGTGATGAAGTTTGGGTCAGGATTTCCTCAGTGAACTTGATCCATAGGACCCCCAGGGGCTGCATCAATGGATGCTGACAGAAAACAGGGCTTCTCTGGCAAACACGGTGGAGATGAGGGGAGATCCCTGGCAACCGGAGGAAAGCAAACGTGGCACACACCCCCCCCGCCTTCAACAAAGGCCAGAAGGATCTGCACTGTTGTCAGCCACGTTTTGGTTCCTGGGAGAATCAAGGAGCGAGTCCTTTTGGAGCATGTTTTTGGCCACATGGAGGAGCCTGGGAGGGGAACAGCCAGCATGGACTGACCATCCTGTGTTCTTTCTGCAATGCAAGGATGGGACCTGAGGCTGAAGGGATGACAGCTGTGGATGACAATCGCCTGGACTTTAAGAAGATTTTGACGCCTTCTTCCACAATCCTCCTGCCTAAGGCGGAATGTTACAGTTTGGAGGGCTGGACAGCCCAGTGGGTCCAAACCAGGCTGGAGGGTTGGGCTCAGAGGGTGGCGGTCCATCCGCTGTCTCTGCCTGGGGCAGATGCCAAGCAGAGCCCCACAGGAACCAGCCCGAGGACATCTCCTGCTGAACACCTTCAGCAATGGCCCAGCGCAGGCACAGAGCGACGCTCGTTAAGGTCCTAAATGAGGTACCAGCTGGAGAGGGGGAACGGCCGACACGCTGGGGGGCAGGACTGCACCCCCATCTCAGGACTCACAGCCGCTGCACACTCAGCAGCAGCCCTATCCCAGCAGTAGATGCCCCCTGTCCTCTTCTCCCAGTCTGATCCCACAGGCTGGGTCACTGTTCTCCCTCTGAGCCCACGTGCTCCTTCCCTGTGCCCGTGGGGCCGGGCAAACACAGAGCATTTGGGAGGGCTCTGGCCACACAGTCCCCAGGTCCCCGTGAGCCTTGCAGGCTGAGGGCTAGCTGGGTTTTCCCCAGATACCTGTGTCCCTGCACCAAGCCAGGGGCGTGCAGCAGTCCCGCATCCCTCCACACGCAGGGACCACCGCGGGGCTCTGGAGCTGTCCCACCTCTGCTCACAGCCCACAGTGGCCATCCCAGCCCCAGCACGCTGACATCCAGTGGGGAACAGCAACAGCACAGACTCTCAGGAGGTCTCTCCAACAGAATCTACTTCTCCCAGAGACATGGACCCGCAGTGACGCTCCCAGATGCTGCAAACATCAGCCAATTCCACACCTCACGTCCTGCAAAGGCTCCCCTCATCAGAGTCCCACAGCAGAACCCACTCACACTCACGTGTTCATTCTCCTCTCCCTCAGTCTTGCCAGCGGGCTGCATCTCCTGCTGTACCGCCCCGGCTTCACAGACCCCTGCACCAAGCCTGGGCCCACCTCTAGGAGCTCCTGAAAGCAGCCAAGCTTTCACAGTTCCAGCATGTTCAGGGTCCACCCTTCAGAGAACTCTTCCCACTCCTGGGTCCCAGCGAGGGCAAAGCCTCCTCATGCTGGCAGAAGCCCAGAGTTCCCAGGTGATGGGAGAGAGAGAAGAAGGATAGGAGAGAGAGCCAGAGAGAGAAAATACTCACCGGGGATGGGAGAAAGAAGCATGAACCAACCCCTTTCCCAAGGGCCGTAAGACACCCCCTGGACTCAGCTTGGGACAAGTTTATACCAATGCACCAGACAGCAGAGGTCAGCAGGATCCTGTGCCCTCCATTAGTCAACGTTTCAGAGTTGAGTCCTAACAAGACAGGCCAGCAGTTTTAAGGCTATTTGGAAGAAGGTTGTGCACTTGGTTTCTGCTGTCTCCTTACACCAGACAAGAGAAACGAGAAGAGAACACAAGAGGGAACAAGCGACACACCGTGCAGCAGCACAAATCCAGAGCTGGGCTGCAAAGGAAAACCTGATGGAGGGGAATTGAGATTTTTCCTTGCTAACCAAGCGAAGCAAGAGGAGGAGAGGCAGGGGGAGGGCAGGGGGGATTTGCCTTTGCAGTAGGAGGGGGCAACCCAGACCAGTGCCTCTGAAGGAATCAGACAACCTGGAGATCCAACCGGAGATCAGGGGCTGCAGACTGACCCCAGACTGACCCCAGAAACCAAGAGCATCCTTAGGAGAAAAGCTGCATTTCACCACAAGGCCTCGGGAGACAAGGTATTTCCTATGGGCAGTTGTTAATGAGTGCTGCAGCCATGCCCCTGGAAGGGGGACAAAAGCATTCAGACGCTGAGCTGCTGGGGGGGCAGCAAGCCCTCACAGACAGCCCCCATGGGTGTTTGGTACCTTGGGCAGCCTCTCTGTGTCTGCAGAAGCTGTTTGTGAACACTGTAAAAAGGCTGAGGGTGTTCCCAAGTCTATAAGCATGACAAACCGTGAATATTTAGAGATGTGATAAGCCAGATCCTGTAAACTCAGACTTAGGAACATGGTGACAGCCATGTGAATGCTTGTGTGTAAAACGTGTGACAGCAGGAGAACCGTGCAAACTGAAATCCACTCAAAAATGCAAAATGTTAAAATAAAATAAAATCAAAGAATCACAGAATGATCTGGGGTTAGAAGGGACCTCTGGAGATCATCTCCTCCAACCCCCTGCCAGAGCAGGGTCACCAAGAGCAGGTCCCACAGGAACGTGTCCAGGGGGGCTTTGAATGTCTCCAGAGAAGGAGACTCCACCACCTCTCTGGGCAGCCTCTGCCAGGGCTCTGCCACCCTCACAGGAAAGAAGTTCCTCCTCATGTTTAGGTGGAAATTCTTATGTTCAAGTTTGTGCCTATTTCCTCTTGTCCTGTCCCTGGGCACCACCGAAAAAAGACCGCCCCCATCCTTTTGACACCCTCCCTTTAAGTATTTGTAAGCATTGATCAGAATGATCAGAAAATAGCTGCAGTTTGGCACAATCACCACCTGTGTGCCAGGGAGGAGAACTGAAAAAGGCCTTAAGGGTGAGACGGGGCAGAAGGGACAGGACAGTGCAAAAGGAACTGCACGGTGCAGTAGCAGCATAAGGCTGGGAGACGCTACTGTTGATTTTGCACTAAAAATCTTAGAATCATTGAATGGTTTGGGTTGGAGGGGACCTATAAAGGTCATCTAGTCCAACCCCTCTGCAGTGAGGGGTACTTAATACCCCCTCCCTCAGTCTTTACTAGTGAGACTGGTCTTTAGGAATCCCAGGTCCCCAAGACTGGGGTGGAGGAGTGTGCAAGAAAGATGCATTGTTGGTTGAAGAGGATCAAGGCAGGGAAGTCTTACACAAACTGGACATACCTAAGACCATGGGCCCCGATGGGACGGACCCATGAGTGCTCAGGGAGCTGCCACGTGTCACTGTGAGGCCACTCTCAATAATCTTTGCTCAATCACAGTATTTGGGAAAAGTGCCTGAAGACTGCAGGAAAGTAAACGTCACTACTGTCTTCAAGAAGGGTAAGCAGGAGGACCCAGGTGACAACAGACCAGTCAACCTCACCCTTGGGAAGGTGATGGAGCAGACAATTCTGGAAACCATTTCCATGCACATGAAGGACAAGAAAATCATCAGGGGTAGTCAGCACGGCTTCACCCAAGGGACAGTCATGCTTGATCGACTTGATAAATGACTGGCCTTGTAGATGAAGGAAAAGCAGACGATATCGTCCACCTGGACTTCAGCAAGGCCTTTGACGCTGTCTCCTGTAAGATCCTCACAGAGAAGCTGTTAATGAATGGGCTGGATGAGCAGACAGTGAGGTGGGTTGAAAACTGGCTGAATGTCTCAGCCCAGAGTGGTGATAAGTGGCACAAAGTCCACTTGGAGGCCAGTAGCTAGCGGTGTACCCCAGGGGTCAACACTGGGTCCAGTCCTGTTTAACATCTTCATTAATGATCTGGATGACAGGGCAGAATGTACCCTCAGCAGGATTGCTGATGACACCAAACTGGAAGGAGTGGCTGATGCACCAGAGCGTTGTGCTGCATCCAGAGGGACCTCAACAGGCTGGAGAAATGGACTGAGAGGAATTTCATAGAGTCCAACAAGGGGAAGTTGAAAGGAAACATCACACCCATTTTAAAAAAGGGTAGAAAGGAGGACCCTGGGAACTACCGACCTGTCAGCCTCACCTCCATGCCTGGGAAGATCATGGAACAGATCCTTCTATATGCCACGCTTGGGCACATGGAGGACACGGACATAATTCAAGATAGCCAGCATGGCTTTACTGGGGGCAGGTCCTGCCTGACTAACCTAGTGGCCTTCTATGATACAGTGACTAGGTCAGTAGATAAGGGACGACCTATGGACGTGATCTATTTGGACTTCAGTAAGGCCTTTGACATGGTCCCTGACAACATCCTGCTTGCCAAATTGGAGGGGTATGGATTTGATGGGTGGACTGTTCAGTGGATAAGGAATTGGCTGGATGGTCGCATCCAGAGGGTGGTACTCAATGGCTTGAAGTCCAGATGGAGAGCAGTCACAAGTGGTGTCCCTCAAGGGTCTGTGCTGGGACCGGTACTGTTTCACATTTTTATCAACGACATAGACAGAGGGATTGAGAGCACCATCAGCAAGTTTGCAGATGACACCAAGCTGTGTGGTGCTGTCGATACACCAGAGGGATGGGATGTCATTCAGAGGGACCTGGACAGGCTGGAGAGGTGGGCCCAGGTGAACCTCATGAGGTTCAACAAAAGCAAGTGCAGGGTTCTGCACCTGGGCCGGAACAATCCTCGCTATCAGTACAGACTGGGGGGTGAGGTACTAGGAAGCAGCCCTGAGGAAAGGGACTTGGGGGTGCTGGTGGACAAGAAGCTGGACATGAGCAGGCAGTGGGCACTTGCAGTCCAGAAGGCAAATCACATCCTGGGATGCATCAAAAGATGCGTTGCTAGCAGATCCAGAGAGGTGATTCTCCCACTTTGCTCTGGCGAGACCTCACCTGGAGTATTGTGTGCAGGTCTGGAGCCCTCAATATAGGAAGGACATGGAGCAGGTCCAGAGGAGGGCCACTAAAATGATCAGGGGGTTGGAGCACCTCTGCTATGAGGACAGGCTGAGGGAGCTGGGCTTGTTCAGCCTGGAGAAGAGGAGGCTCCAGGGAGACCTAACAGCAGCCTTCCAGTACCTGAGGGGGGCCTACAGGAAGGCTAGAGACAGTCTGTTTACAAAGGCCTGCAGTGACAGGACGAGGGACAATGGCTTTAAGTTGGAGAAGAGCAGATTTAGATTGGATCTTAGGAACAAGTTCTTTACTATGAGGGTGGTGGATCACTGGAACAGGTTGCCCAGGGAGGTGGTTGAGGCCCCTTCCCTGGAGATATGAAAGAGGACGCTAAGAGGATGGAGCCAGGCTCTTCCCAGTGGTGCCCAGTGCCACAACCAGAGGCCATGGGCACAAACTGAAACACGGGAGGTTCCTTTTAAACATCAGGAAACACTTTTTCACTGTGAGGGAGACCAAGCTCTGGCCCAGGGAGGAGGTGGAGTCTCCATGCTTGGAGGCATTGAAAAGTCATCTGGATGTGGTCCTGGGCAACCAACTCCGGATGGCCCTGCTTTAGCCAGATTATCAAACTCAACCGTTCTGTGAGCTCCAGTCGATCCTAAGCCTACCAGTTCCCCATGTAGTTCCAGTCAGTCTTCTGGAGAGCTGATCTGCTCCACCAGCCCTGGCAGCACCCTGCAGCAGCGCCTGCTCCCAGCCCCTTCTTCCCTGCGGGTCTGTGAAGAAGCCGTGGCTGGTGTGCCCTGTAGCTAAAGAGCCCCTCAGGGGAGTGCTGCGGCCACAAAGAGCACAAGTGGGTGACAAAGAGCAGCAAGATGGCTCAGGGTTAGGCAGAAAGAAACCAGAGCACTGGTTTTAGGGAGCTACGAGTGCTGTCAGGGAAGGAGGCACGGGGCAAGCGTGCCTCTTCCAGTGCATGGAGCGTTGGGAGGACAGAGATGGGCACCGAGGCCTCGTTATTTCACACCCTCCTCCTAGTCCTCAGCAAGACAGGAGGGACGAGTGGAGCTGAGGCACCACAAAGCTCTTACGTTCCCTGGAGTCAGGGTGGATGGAGAAGCACAGCCCCACAGCGGGGTCCTCAGCTGCATCACCCGTAGTAGTTAAGGATTCTCCTTCCCTAAAACCCCCCTGGAGCACAGCACCAGAGCCCCTCAAACAGCCACCCCTGTCCCCCCAGCCTCACTGCCGGCCCAGGTTCCCTTCTACACACTGCTGGCAAGGGACAGGGTCGGCCTCCCTTCCCCGCTGTCCCCCTCTCCAGCCATCGCAGGCGGCAGGCAGGGAGCTCATCTGGAGCCCGGCCCTGGCTGCATCTCTGCTGCGCACATGTTACGCTGTGGCTTTGGCAAACATCTGGCTCCAGGCTCCCGCCCCTCGCAGTGACGGCTCTTGGTGGGAGAGGAGGGGAGGCTGGCGCCAGTGTGGTCAGCGATCCCACGCACGGCTCCTCTGCCTGAGCGGGTGCCAGGCGCCCTGCCCTCCCCAGCCCTGGCACCGCTGCTGACCAGCTAAAAGCAGCCAGGGAGCGGCCACGGCTGCTATTTCAGGAGCCGGCTCTGGCTCCCGGGCCGCCTCGCGGCCTCCAGCGCGCTCAGGCCCCTGGGGAGTCAGCGGGGTCGGGGTTCGGCCCCAGCCGTGGCCCAGCACACGTGGCCGAGGCCAGGGTCCGACCCCGGGGCTGTGGGAGTGCCACATCTGGGGGGACCCTCCACACAGACCTTGGCACTGTGGGAGCTCCATGTCCAGAGGGAACCCCACACAGACCTTGGGGCTGTGGGAGCTCCATGTTCTGGGGACCCTCTGCATGGCCGCAGGCTCTGCCCACTCCCACCCCAGGCTCCCTGCAGACCAGCAGCCACAGGGCACAGGGAGGGCTCTGGCTGGTGGCCCCACAGCCACAGCCCAGTATGGACAGGCACAGCCATACACAATGGGGTGTGGAGAGCAGGGGCAGCCTGTGGCCTCCTGTGGCCACTGCTCTGGGATGGGACAAAGCCCCAGGGTTAGAGGAGGAGGGGAGGCGGTTTATCCGCAGACATGGCAGGGAGGTAGGAAGGACCATGGAGGGTGAGGCTGGGCAACAGGCTGCAGGAGCCTGGGGATGAACACTGCCCTTCAGGGACTCCCTGTGTACGGGGCAGAGTAAGGCACAGAAAGAGGAGGAGCAAGGCTCACACATAGACACCCAGGTGTCCCCTCTGGTGAGGCATAAGGGAGGTAAAATGGGGGCTGCAGGCACCAGGACCCCCAGTAGAACGTGCAGGAGCTGAGTAGGGCCTCTGCAGGGCGAGAGCGCTTGGGGTGGGGGCTCGAGCTGGGCAGCGCAGCGCAGGGTGGGATGTGATGGGGTCTGGCATGGCTTCCTGGGGGGCACTGGCACCAAGGAGGACCCTGAACCAGGGTGTCAGGCTGTGCGGAGCTTGGAGCACAGCTGGGAAGACGTGCAGGCAAGAGCGGGGCTGGAGACAGCAGGAGATGAGTGTGTCACGCAGGGTGACCCCAAGGGACTGGGCAGGGATGGGGAGCAGGGGGACACTGGAGTGTCCCAAGGGCCACGCAGGTGAGGGAGGGCATAGCCATGGGGGGCAAAACAGCCCAGGTCCCTGGGGAAAACGGGCAAGGGTGGGGGGAGAACAAGAGGGATGGGATGGG
>JAHREE010149029.1:14888-32881 GCA_033628505.1 Tringa tobata | reverse complement strand
GCGGGGCGCGGAGGGGAGCCGGGAGGGGCGGCCCCGAGGGGCAGGAACCGGGGTACGGAGGGATGGGGAGGGAGCGAGGGGCGCCGGGGGCCCGGGGGTGCGGGAAGGGGCAGGCAGGAGCGAGAAGCGGCGGTGGGACGGGACGGGGCGAGGGGAGGGCTGGGCAGGAGACGGGGAGGCTGTGGGTGACACCGGGGGCGTGCGGGGACACGATGGCAGGGGCACAGCCCTTTCTCTGCTCTACCACGGTTCCTTCCTGAGCGCGGAGCCCAGAGTCCCAGCCCCGTAACCTGCCAACGCCACCAGGGCTTCTGATGTCCCGGCAGGAAGGTCCCCGCCTGAGGAGCCTGCGCTGCGGGTGGCTGGGGGCCCAGCAGTCCCTGCCGAGACGGACCAAGGCTCTGGTGAGGGACTTTAGGCTTCTCCACCAGTGGCTGCCTCCCTGGCTCAGCTGGGCCACCCCGACGGCTTCCCCTGCTCCAGGCAGGCCAGGTCCAGCAGTGTTGGTGTGTCCGCGGGGGCACTCAGCCTCCAGGCCAACAGTCGCCACTGGGCTGCCTTTTATATCTTGGCAGGGAAAGCACCATTGACTAATGGCTGTGAGGGTCCGTTGCTAAGATCACGGGCCACAGCTCAGTCTGCTCCATCGGGAAAATGTCCAGGTTCTTCCATCGGTGACAACCGATTCAAATAGAGAATATGGACCAGCAGACTAACGTCACAGAGCAGGAACCCTTCAAGATCTGCGTGTCTGCATCCCTTCCCGAATACCACATAGGCTGAGCTGTATTTAGAAATAAAAAGTAACTCTGGGTTACTGTTACTGATCTAAAGCTACCCTAGAGAAGCCAAATCCTTTTCACCCTGAGCAGCACATCTTACAATTCTTATCATAAATTCACCAAACTATAATATATTACGTTTATTTCCTCCTACATCTACCTTCATAAGGTCACAGGAAGGCAGGAAAAAAGTTCAGACGTGGGGAGCAAGGATGATAAAGGTCCGGACCAGGTTTGGTGCATGGAACAATTTAGTGTCCATTCTGGAAAGGAGACAAACGAGGGAAATGGGGATGAGGACAATGAAATCATGAGCTGTCTGTGGAGCTGATTTTGTTCACTGTATCTTCCAGTATAAAACAGGCACAAAACGAGGCTAACAGAAGCCAAGATCAACACAAACAAAAGGAGGTCACTTGATGTGGGGGCTGGAGACCTGGGGAACCTCTTGCTGTAGAATGTTGTGGGTGCTCGAAATTTACACTGGCCCAAGAGGTGCCTGGATTAGTTCAGAGGAGAGAAATCCTTCGAGGGTTCCTGAACAGAGGAAACCCCCTCCAGTTCATGAACTCATGTGAGTCACAAAGAGCTGGGTCTGGGGGTGTACTTGGGCAAAATATTGTGTTTGCTTCCCCCCTTCTCCCACCCCTTCCTGGACCCCAACTCGTAGCCACTGTTGGAGCCTGGGCTAGAGGGAGTCTGAGCTGATTCCTAGTGAGATGGCCCCTATGATCTCGTGTCTGCTCCAATTCTAAAGATATTTCAGCCTTGATTGAGCTATCATGTCTTTATTTCTCTTTATGTTTGTCCACAATTGTGGGTTTTTTACATTACCTTTTTCCCTCCCAGGAATTTTCACAAACAAGAGAAAGTTTATCATTCAGCAGCAACTCTTCTAAATGAAACAAACCGTGTGCTCGCACCCTGCTCTCCTGATCCGCTCTCCCTTGCTGTACCTGAATGGCTCTTCCAAATGCATGTCTTCTAGTTTAAATTAATGTCTTTTTAATACAGCAGATCAGAATTCCCACTGTGTTCTGAAGAAATGTCATCTGCACCTTATAGAAAAGCATTCAAGGGAAGGTTTCCTTTCTCTACTGGAAACGTCCTTCTTGCTGTACTTAGGGATGACATTTGCTTTTTCTCAGTTGCATCATCTTACTCTCTTACACGACTCACACACAGGAACCCTCCCTCTTCTGCGGTGTCCAGTGAGGCTTATCTCCAGCTTCGGGCCAGATACCTTCTAATACATTGCTAAGACCAAGGTCCACAATGTGATTTAGGCATCTACTCTCCATGGTTTCTAACACGCTGGTATTTGCGACAACGCCTTTATTGATATGGGTTCAAATGCACTAACTTTTACTTTTTGATATATTAATCAAATACACAGGGCTGATAGTGCTGAAGGATGTTGTTGATGTGATCCCAAGGCTCCTGTCCATTATATATAAACAATAGTGCCTTTGGAGAGGTCCCTGATGACTGGGAATCAGGTAAAGGAGCTGGCAGATCTTTAATGACACTTCCATAGATGGCAAGAGCTCTCAATCCCAGGTGTAAGAAATTAGGAAAGGAAGGCAGGAGAGCAGTGCAGCTGCGTCGGGACTTGCTGGTCAGACTACAGGGCAAGAAGGAACTGCACAGGCCATAGGACCAGGGACAGGTACCCCAGGGACAGTACAGGGATGCTGCCCCGTTGCGTAGGGATGCGGTCAGGAAGGCCAAGGTGGAGCTGGAGCTGAACTTGGCGAGGGACACAAAGAATGTGGAAGGGTGGAAAGGGTGGTCGGGCATTGGAATAGGCTGCCCAGGGAGGGGGTTGAGTCACCATCCCTGGATGCATTTAAGAGGCGATTAGATGTGGTGCTGAGGGATATGGTGTAGGGGAGGACTTTGTACAGTAGGGTAGATGGTTGGACTCGATGATCCCAAGGGTCTCTTCCAACCTAGATGATTCTATGATTCTATGAATAATAATAATAATAGCTTCCACAGGTGTGTCGGCCAGAAAAGGAAGGTCAAAGAAAGTGTAGCCCCCCCCTTTCCCCTCCCCCCAGAATGAACGCGACTGGCAAACTGGTAACCACAGATGAGGAAAAGGCTGAGGTACTTGAGCCTGCTGCAGAGGACACTGAGTTGGGTGGGAGCATTGTTCTGCTGGAGGGTCAGAAGGCTCTACAGATGGATCTGGACAGACTGGATCTATGGGCCAAGGCCAGTGGTGTGAAGTTCTACAGGCCAAGGGCTGGGTCCTGCAGTTGGGGGACAACAATCCCATGAACACTACAGGCTGGGGTAAGAGTGGCTGGAGCTGCCCAGGGGAAAAGGACCTGGGTTTTTTTGTCGACAGCCAGCTGAAGAGCTACTGATGTCATCTATCTGGACTTCTGTAAGGCCTTTGTCACAGTCCCCCACAACATTCTACTCTCTAAATACAAGAGATATGGATTTATGTATGGAATGTTCGGTGTATGAGGAATTGGTTGGATGGTCGCAGCCAGAGCGTGGCAGTCAACAGCTCAGTGTCAGGATGGACAATAGTGATGACACAAGTGGTGTCCCTCAGGGGTTCGTATTAGCACCAGTACATTTTAATATTGTCATCAATGACATAGTGGAATTGAGTGCACCCTCAGCAAATTTGCAGATGACACCTAGCTGAATGGGTTCTCCATCATCTTTGAAAGGTCCTGGAGAACAGGTGAGGTGCCCAAGGACTGGAGGAAAGCCAGTATCATCCCAGTCTTCAAAAAGGACAATAAGGAGGACCCGGGAAACCACAGGGCGGTCAGCCTCCATCCCTGGGAAGATGATGGAACGACTCATTCTGGGCATCATCTCAAAGCATCTGGAGGAAAAAAAAGCTATCAGAAGTAGTCAACACAGATTCTCCAAAGGGAAATCATGTCTGACGAACCTGATAGCCTTCTACAATGGCATGACTGGATGGATAGATGAGGGGAGAGCGGTGGATGTTGTCTACCTTGACTTCAGCAAGGCGTTTGACACAGTCTCCCACAGCATGCTCATAGGTAAGCTTAGGAAGTGTGGATTAGAAGAATGGACAGTGAGGTGGATTGAAAACTGGCTGAAAGACAGAGCTCAGAGGGTTGTTATTAGGGGCACAGAATCTACTTGGAGGTCTGTAACAAGTGGAGTCCCCCAGGGGTCAGTACTGGGTCCGGTCCTCTTCAATATATTCATCAATGACCTGGATGAGGGGATGGAATGTACCCTCAGCAAGTTTGCCGATACAAAACTGGGAGGGGTGGCTGACACACCAGAAGNGTACCCTCAGCAAGTTTGCCGATACAAAACTGGGAGGGGTGGCTGACACACCAGAAGGCTGCACCACTATGCAGCAAGAACCCTTCCCCCTTGTCCTATGGCTTCCCTCCCTCATCAAGAGTCCCTCCCCAGGTTTCTTGAAGCCCCCCCTTTAGGGACTGGAAGGGGCTCCAAGGTCTCCCCAGAGCCTTCTCTTCTCCAGGCTGAACCCCCCCAACTCTCTCAGCCTGTCCTCCCAGCAGAGGGGCTCCAGCCCTCCCAGCATCTCCGGGGCCTCCTCTGGCCCTGCTCCAACAGCTCCGTGTCCTTCTGAGGTTGGTGGCCCCAGAGCTGGAGGCAGCACTGGGTGGGGGGTGTCTCCCCAGAGCGGAGCAGAGGGGCAGAATCTCCCCCCGGCCCTGCTGGCCACGCTGCTGGGGATGCAGCCCAGGGTGCAGGGTGCTTTCTGGGCTGCCAGGGCACGTTGCCAGGGCCTGTTGAGCTTCTCATCCACCAACACCCCCAAGTCCTTCTCCTCAGGGCTGCTCTCCAGCCATTCTCCGCCCAGCCTGGATTTGTGCCTGGGATTGCCCTGACCCAGGTGCAGGACCTGCTTCAAGTCCATGAGGTTTGCATGGGCCCACCTCTCCAGCCTGTCCAAGTCCCTCTGGATGGCATCCCTTCCCTGATCAACAAACCCCTACAGCGCAAGAAGGCTCAGCGATGGCCACAGGTGATGTGATCCTGAAGCTCAGGGAAAATTATGGGGAGTGACTGCTGAACTTAACTCAAAGGAGACTGGAGGGTGGCCTTTGTTTTAGACAAAGGCAGTATCAGTTGAGTGAATCAGCTGGTGGTGTAGTTTTCTGTGAGTTAGTCAAAGAAGTGTACATGTCCTCCTGAGCGAGCCAGACCAGCTCGAGCTAAGTATACACATGGCTTAGCCCAACATAGAGTATAACAACTGAGCAACCAACAACATGAACTTTGAAGTGAGCAATGGGCTTGGCTTCAGCCCATGTATTCCATCCCAGCATCGTACCGGTGAGCATGGAGAGACTGGTAACGGGAATCGCGTTTGTATCGAGACTGAAATGTTTATTGCAATTGCTATGCATTGTGACTGTTGTGATTTCAGCACACGCTGTATCCCTCTGCCAAATCAAACCCCACGTCAGGCCAAGTATCTTCAAATAAGTAAATCTGCAGCCAAACATTAAACCCTCCTCGTGTGCAATTTCTAAAAGAACCTGGTCAGAGAGTATTGGCCCCTGACAACTGACCAAACAAAACAGGAATGGTTTTCCTGAAGTGATGGCCTGATATAAAGCAGGGGATACAGACAACCTGGATTGATCTGAAATCCCAGCAGCACCTGCATTTCACCCTGCAGCAACCCACGTTGTAACACTGGCTTAAATGCTGCTTGTGCATGAAGAGCTCCCTCAGGAATCACAGACAGGCCAACCCTTGCTACTTGAGACAGGTAACAGACACCATCATCCCACATAAATCCCATTATCCCAACGATCTACACAATGTGCTCTTCATTGCCATCTTCTCGTCTCACACACAGAACCACTGAAACACCAGCACAGCACCATGAAGCACCAGCACAGCCCTCACCAGCAGCCACCCTACAGCCAGTACTGCCCTCCCAGCCACCGCAGGCTCTCCCTGCTGGGTTCCAGCGTGCTGCAAAGCTGTCTCTGGGTGTTCCCCCCCGAAGCTGCTGCTCCCTCTAATGCCATTACAGCCCCTCAGCACTCTCAATCCCATCCCGAGCTCTAACAGCCTAAAGTTTCAGGCAGGTGTTTTGTTGGGTTTGTTGTTGTTGACACTGCTGAGCTCACACCCAATACCGTGTTTTCACTGGCTGAGGCACCAGGCTTCTCTGCAGGAATAACTACTCGGAAAAGATTAATAGAGATAAGCTTAAAATGGAGAAGAGGCTGATTTCTACACCCAAGAAGCCTGGTGTCAAAAGCACAGGTACTAGTAGTAATAAGGATAGGAAAGGTGGAAACAATTATAATTTAATTTTAATTTGGTTCTTACCGGCACCCCAGAATGGGATGAATGGGCATAGATAACTGCAGCAATTGGTAATGGAAGCTATTTTTAACCAATTCTACCATATTAAAGATGAAACATTTGGTAAATATTTAATGCAGTACCTATATTTAGGAGGAGATTTCTTTAAAAGTATTTTGAACAATTACAGGTCTGTTAGCTTGATTGTAACAGAACACAAAACTGCCCTGGATAGAATCTCATAGAACAGACCCATTCAGCTCAAAAGCAGGATACAAACTTACAAACAGCCCAAGTAATTAACAATATGAACAACTTAACTAACGATGTTGTGAATTTCTGGTCATTGGTAACTCCTCAATCAAAATGTGTTTGTGTGTGGTTTTGCTTTGTTTTGGTTTTTTGGGTGTTGGGTTCTCCCCCTCCCCTCCCCCCCCAATGTGTGTTAATAAGTCAAGGAAAATATAAATCAGGGAAGTTCTATGGCATGTGTTTTACAAGATGACAGACTGATTCACAGTACTCTTTTGGTGGTTTTATGATTTATGAATGCGAGTAACTGTATCTCAGATTAATCTGGATCCTACTGTTTTGGAGATAAGACCCATGGTTACACATGAAATTAGACTGTGGATCTTGTAATTGCAAGACATAATTAAACAAAAGGGTCAAGAAGATTCAAGGATTGGAGGTTTTCAAGGATAAGAATAATCAGTGTCACATTACCATGGATTGCAAAAAAAAAGCTTTCATTATGGGAACATGTCTGCTTTTGGCATGTCAAGTATTTATCTTGCAATAGAAAAGGAGGCAATTGGTAAATGGAAATAGAAAATTTCTAAGTGACATAGTTCCTAGGTCATGTAGAACTAAAGCCAAGGGAAAAAGAAAGACTAAACCCCTGACAGCACTAAAGTTAATAAAGATGGTATGCTTTTGTTTTTGAAGTAAACTAAGAACAAAAGAAATCCAGCATAGGGCAGTCTGTTACCTGGAGACAGTAAATCACTGGCCAAAATTCTGGTGTGAGATACAAGATGAAAACATTAGAAGGTAATAAACAGTAGACCAGCAATAATAGATGTTTTCTAAATCCATAGGCCAGACTGATTTGCACCTACGAGTCTAAAGAAGCTCACAGAGAAGGTCTATGGTTTGCTGATCCTGCATGAGCATGGGGCTTGGGCAAGATGACTTTGGATTTTAGTGAGGCTCTTGCTACTGTCCTTCAGTACCCTTCTGGCCAAGCTCTCCAGCTGTGGGAGCAGCAGGTTCATGGCGTGCTGGGTGAAGAACCAGCTGGACACCAGGGCCCAAAGGGTCATAGTGATGGGGCTACATCTGGCTGGCAACTGAGCTGTTCCTTGGGGCTCGGTCCTAGGGCCAGTTCTGTTCAATACTTCTATCAATGATCTGGATGCAGGAGTTGAATGTACCATTAGTAAATCTGATGATGATACTAAACTGGGAGGTGCTGTGGACTCTCTTGAGGGATACGAGGCCTTGCAGAAGGATCTAGATAGATCAGAGTATTGGTGTGAGAAACCAATCATCAGTTGCATGAAATTTAACAAAACCAAAAGCTGGGTTCTGCCCCTGGGATGGAGTAATGCCGGATCCAAGTATAAATGGGATGAGAAGTGTCTGGAGATCAGCCCTGCAGAAAGGGACTTGGGGTGATGGCTGGCAGCAGGCTCGATAGGAGCCAGCATGTGCCCTGGCACCACGAGGGCAAACTGCGTCCTGGGGTGCATCAAACACAGCACCACCAGAAGGTCAAGAGAGGCAACTGTCCCGCTGTGCCTCACCTCACTGTGTGCAGTCCTGGGCCCCACAGTTTAAGAAGGATGTGAAAGTGCTTGAACGCATCCAGAGGAGGGCATCAAAGCTGATGGAGGAGCTGAAGGCATGTCCTCTAGGGAGCAGCTGAGGACTCTGGGTTTGTCTGTCTGGAGAAAAAGAGACTGAGGGGAAACGTCATTGCTCTCTGCAGCTTCCTAAGGGGATGGAGAGGGAGGCACTAAGCTCTTCTCCCTGGTACCCAGGGACAGGACACATGGGAATGGGTCACAGCTGTGTCAGGGGAGGCTCAGACTGGACATGAGGAAGTATTTCTTTACAGAGAGGCTGGTCAAACTCTGGAACAGGCTTCCTAGAGAGGCATTTGGACAGCACCCTTAATGCCCTAATGCTTTAACTTTTGGTCAGCCCTGAAGTGGTCAGGCAGTTGGAGTAGGTGATCATTGTAGGTCACTTCCAAGTGGAACTATTCTATTCTAATGGAGAATATTTTCTGGTTTCATTACTGTCAAAGGCAAAAGACTCTTCCTAGCAGTTTTCCAGGTCTGTCCCACCCCTCGTCCAGATCTGCACTTAAAGAGATAACAAATCCAACATTACTCACCTAAGAAACATGGGAATATGCAGTGGCTTTAGCATCCTCTGCCACAGCCATGGGATAGAATGAATGATAGGGAGCTTTTAGAACCCTGCAATTCTGAGAAACACTATCCCCCACCTACATTACACACAACTACAAGACCCCTGTTTTATGCTGACTATTGATTCTTTATTTCTCAAATAAATAAAGAAGCAAAATATAAGGTATAAGTGTAATTTACAGAAAATTAACACATCTCACAGCACTTGCTTTGTGCCCGAGTGATTTTATGCATCGCAGGTTTTATGTCTCACTCACATTGTACCCTGTAGTCTTGGAGGTTGAAGTCCAGAGCCCACTGTGCTGCAAACACACTATTAATTGTAAAAATATTATCTACAAACTTCATCTTCCCTTCCAGAGCAAACGATGAAAGATTCACATAAATTGCACTTGAAGATTACAATAACAGAATAAATTAGGTAAGAAATTTCAGCATTTGTGATGTGGAGAAGAAAGAGGAGAAGAAAGCAAGGCAAAGAGAAAGGTTATTTCTTCTTCCTTTCCTGTGGGAGGAAGCAGAGAGCTCTTACAAAGAAAGAGCTGAAAGCAGGAGGAGGAAAGAGTTTGAAGAATGAGGTAAGATGGGCTAAAGGAACCTGAAATTGAGAACAAGGGAGTCAGTAAAACTTTGAACCTTCCCATTTTAAACTAGGAAGATGGAAAAGTGACAGTGGGAGGAAAAGCAGCAAAGTGGCAGAATTCAGACTGTTGATGGAAGTTTGTTAATACCCATGCAGGAGGTGAAAGATCCCAGGAGTCTGTACGGGCTGAGGGCTTTCAGGGCTGAGCTTCTAATGGAAGAGAAGGGGAAAAGGAATCAAGGGTAGGGGACAAAAAAGCACAAAGAGAATTAGCCAGTGGAGAAGCATAAGCGGTGATTGTAAGCAGAAGAAGAGAAGGAGCAAGAAAACGAAAGAAGAAAGACAGGCTGGCAGGGTGGACCTGGTAACAGCAGGAGGAAAGCTGAACACAGCACCGCTCTGAGGAGGAAAAGGGGAAGGAAGCAGGGAGGGGAAGAGGCAGCAATGGAAAAGCAGCCGTGCAGCATTCCCCTGCAGCCTGACCCAGCTCAAGCAACATGGTCCATCAGGAATTTAGATCATGAGAAATGTCAAATAAGGGCATCGCAGTCTCTGAAGGACTCAGGACATACATGGGGAAGCCATGAAGATATAAGGGACAGATGCATTTTTTACAGAGGGCACATCTGAAACAGCAGGAGAAGGCAAGGTGATGTTAAAATCAGCAATGTGACCTGGTGAGTAAGCAGAAAAGATGGAAGGAAATATTAATCAAACTAAGGGGGGGGGGGGGGGAGGAAGTAGCAGCTCTTGCAGTAGGGATGCAGGATTTAGATTTATACTTAAAATGGGAAAGCAAAACCAATGCAGAGAAAGGATCTAGCAAAGGTAATGTGAACCACTAACAGATAAGGGTAACAAGATGAAGCATTAGTATTAGTAAAACAGGAGGAATAAAAAAGTATGAATGGCACATAAACAAGAGCCCTCCCTCAAAGCATTTGGAAAATGCTGAGCAGGTAATTTTCATAGCAGGACTGTAAAGTGTTGGACTGTACCTGGTTACCCTGGAGGAAAAGATCATGACTGCAAGGCAAGGCATAAAAATGAAGAACACCTTCCACACGTCTGCAACGTTCCCTGCTGGGTTATGAACAGCAGCAGCCCCAGCTCTACATTAGTCCTGGGGACAGGTTAGAGGGACAAGCCCAGAGTGCCATTCTCCATAGTACAATGTCACCTCAAGCAGAGCTGAGAGATGGGACAAAGGCGAAAAAAGCCTGTTCTGCTTCCATTTCTAATTGGCGTTTGCTTTACCCTGCTGTTCTGATTCTGGCAGAGGGAGTCCCCTCCTCCTGGGAAGAGCTTTATTCTGGATCTTACTAAGAATTGGTCTCATCCTCCAACAAGAGCCCCTTTCCCACGGGGTGATAACAGCCTCCATCCCGCAGCCCTTCCCTCTGTAACAGGCTGCACCGCAACTGCACTGTTCATCATCTCCTACAACGGCAAGCAGCCCGCCTGCTCTGCACTGATGGGAGATAATGAAAACCTTCCTTAGAACTGCTTTCTCCACTCAGAATAGAAGGTGCCTCCCTCTCCATTATGAAACCCACCCCCAGCCCAAAACAAAGGCCAGAAGTTTCTGGCAAGTACAGATCTCACCACAAGAAAGCAGGGGCCAGCATAATTTATATTGTTTCCTCCCTTGCCATCTATGTGTGGGGCCTCAAAGTGATGACATTGTGGCCCAGATGCTATAAACAAGGCCAAATCCATGGACCAGAGACTTCCTGGAGACTGGCTGGATGTCTGCATTAGGTTATGAGTTCTTCGGAGCAGAGATAATAGCAAGATGAAGCTGAGAGATCAGGAAGTTGCAGAACTGGGAGCGAGGAGGATGCTGGAGAGATACTTTCCCTTTGCTAGTCCTGTCCATCTGAGCTTCTGAGGAAGGAACTGGTGAATGTGACTCTGGTTTTAACATCACATGGATGGGGAATTCTAATCTGGGGAAAGCAGCACTATGTCAGCTGGCAAACATGGTAATATAATATTTTCTTTTCAAAAAAGGAAAAAAAAGAAGACCCAGGGAACTACAGGCCAGTGAGTCTCATCTCTGTGCCTGGCAAGACTATGGAGCAGATCCTCCTGAAATCTCTGCTAAGGCACATGGAAAATAAGGAGGTGATTTGAGACAGCCAACATGGCTTCACCAAGGGCAAATCGTGCCTGACAAATTTGGTGGCCTTTTATGATACTGCCACACACTTGGTGGACAAAGGCAGAGCAACAGATGTCATCTACCTGGACTTGTGCAAAGTGTTTGACACTGTCCCACACGACATCCTCGTCTCAAAATTGGAAACTAATGGATTCGATGGATGGACTACTCAATGGATAAAGAGCTGGCTGGCTGGCCGCACTCATAGGGTTGTGGTCAATGGCTCAATGTCCAATTGGTGGCCAGTGACGACTGGTGTTCCTCAGGGGTTGGTACTGGGACCAGTGCTGTTCAACATCTTTGTTGGAGACATGGACAGTGGGATAGAGTGCACGCTCAGCAAGTTTGCTGATGACACCAAACTCGGTGGTGTGGTCGACATGCTGGAGGGAAGGGATGCTGGACAGGTTTGAGAAGTGGGCTCGTGCAAATCGCATGAAGTTTAACCAAGCCAAGTGCAGGGTCCTGCACCTCGGATGAGGCAATCCCAGGCACAAATACAGGTTGGGCGGAGAATGGCTAGAAAGCAGCCCTGAGGAGAAGGACTTGGGGGTGTTGGTGGATGAGAAGCTTAACATGAGCCAGCAATGTGCATTGGCAGCCCAGAGAGCCAACCCCATCCTGGGCTGCGTCAAGAGAAGCGTGGCCAGCAGGTCACGGGAGGTGATTCTGCCCCTCTACTCTGTGCTCATGAGACCCCATCTGGAGCACTGCGTCCAGCTTTGGAGTCCTCAACACAGGAAGGACATGGACCTGTTGGAATGGGTCCAGTGGAGGGCCACAAGGATGATCAGAGGGATGGAGCACCTCTGCTATGAGGACAGGCTGAGAGAGCTGGGGTTGTTCAGCCTGGAGAAGAGAAGGCTCCAGGGAGACCTCAGGGTGGCCTTTCAATATCTGAAGGGAGCTACAGGAGAGCTGGGGAGGGACTCTTTGTCAGGAAGTGTAGTGACAGGACAAGGGGTAACAGTTTTAAATTGGAAGAGGGGAGATTTAGATTAGATACTAGAAAGAAATTCTTTACAGTGAGGGTGGTGAGGTTGCCCAGGGAAGTCGTGGATGTCCCATCCCTGGAAGTGTTCAAGGCCAGGCTGGATGGGGCTTTGAGCAACCTGCTCTAGTGGGAGGTGTCCCTGCCCAGGGCAGGGGGGTTGGAACTAGGTGATCTTTAAGGTCCCTTCCAACCAAACCATTCTATGATTCTATGATAATACTGATGACCCTTGAAACATCAGGAAATTGGTAAGAAATAACATCACCTGCCAGAGGAACACAGAAGGGACCCCGACAAAATTTACTCACAGTCCAAATACAGATTGGACTTCATTTTCTGAAAGTCTTGTTGTAATTCCAAACTAGTTAATTTTACAATCATTTTAAAACTAGAGACGCTGTGCCGTCAACCTCTGAATATAGGGGAGACCTCAAACCAGAACTCCTTTTAACCAGAATGGGTTTGAAATGCTCATCCCAGAACACTGACATTATGCCAGTAATCGTTATACTAACAAAATATATATATAAAATACCAATACTTCTTTTCAGTTGGAATAGATTATTGTTGTAGATCCCTTCCAACTAAAATATTCTATTCTATATTGTCCTTTTAATACACACTTCAAAAGATCTTTTGGTCTATTTCATCAAACTGAGAACTCATATTCTATTGGTCATCTAATGCAACCAATAAATCCTTTAATTCCTGCTGTCCAGGACACAGCCACCAATCTGTAATTGTATGCTGCTCTGTGAGACTCTCCTAGAACAACCCTGCTGGCTGACAATCATCTACTGTAAAACACAGCAACAGAGTTTAAGTCAAAAGTTGATGAATTACTGCTCAGAGTTTAATCAGCTCTTCATGTACTGCTGACAAATGCCCTACACAAATCCCTCATCTATCTACGATGTGCCAAAATTATTTTTTTTTTTTTTGCTTGCCCCCTTGGAGGTATGAAATTTGGTCTTACCCCTATTTTACAGATGGTGAATTGAGACAGAGATTTGAGGAGGAAACAGTGTAAGAGGCAGGTTTTTGAAGACTTTCAAGTCACCAAAGAAACTATGAAACATCCAGTGTCTAATTTTTGCATTTGGAGAGAAGAACAAGGCAGGGTCTTTTTCTCTGAAACCCAAAGGGCGCTCTGAGGAGGGAGGCTGGAGCTGGTTACAGCAGCTGGAGGAGCAGCACCCCCATACATCAGGCCCCTAAACACAGGCAGAAAGGTTACTTTTGAAACTTCCCTCAGTGGAAGCTAAAGGCTCCTATCTTGCTCATATCTCTGAAAAAATGCACACTGGACAATAACTCAAACTGGAGTTTGACCTGTTCAGAGAGAAAAAGCAAATTGAGATGGTATGATAAGGCCTTTGAAGAGCACAAACATAAGTGCAATATAGCAGCAACTTATGTTTATCGGAAGTATCACGGGTGCTTTACCCCAATTCATGTTTATTCACAAAATGTAGAGAAACACTAAATGTCATTGCAACAGATACATTCGGTAATGTGCTATTTATAATGGGGAAAGCAGCAGGTAGTACAGGAACTCTGCAGTGGGCAGGAGATGAAGAGTCTCCCACCAAGCAGATGAAAGGCAGTGCGGGAGTCAGTATCACTCGATGGGAAGCGTGTGAGCATCCATCAGCAAGGAGAAGACTTCAAGGCGTTTATCAGAAAGCTCTGGTAGTTTTTGAGAAAGAGTTGGCCATAGCAGTGCCTAAGGTCAAGCTCTTGTCCTTTAACATGAAATGGACAACACCATTTAGCAAAGTTCTGAATTATTAACAGGGTATCAGATTATTAACAGGGTATTGGGGTATTAGGATATCAACACATCTCCACTGGTGGTATTCCAAACAGACATATAATTATCTTGCTCAGAAATGTATGTTGGTTTTATAGTTAATGGCAATCATCACTCCCTCTTACAACGTGCGGTCAACCCTTCCACTGTTTTGCTCCGGGCTGATACTGTATTAAGTGTCCAACAGTTTCACAGGACAAGTAATTTTCATAAATATCAGTGCACTGGTAATTCCCCAAGATCCTTTGGTCCAAGATCTCTGCAAAACAAAAATAAAAGAAAAACAAAACCCCACTTCAACATTCTTTGTCCTCACATCTCCTCAGCTGGTTCTTCTTACCCTCCTTGTTGATTCATAAACCTAAGCCCATCATAACACCAGTACAAATGCAATCCCTCCAGGCCAGTATTTTAGCCATATCCTCACCTCAGTTTCCCCTTCTCTACTGCCCAGTCTCTACAAGGCCATAAAACAAACCGCTTCTTTTATCTTTTAAAGGTCCTCACAAATGTTTCCTGCACTTCCTGTGGTAAGACACAGGATGATTGTGTCTTCTCTCTACTTCCAACATCACTGCCATTAGTACCTAAGGATATCTTCTAACCTTCCTTCCCATCACCCTTTTTGAAGGAGAAAAGATTCCACTGAACACCAAAGAATGAGAAAGTCACAATATCTTCCTTGATAGTGATGGATTTTTTGGGGGAGATGTTTACATTCTTACCAATGACTAGGAAGCTGCAATTGTGTTCAAAGCGTTCAAGGCCAGGTAGGACAGGGCTTTAAGCAACCTGATCCAGTGAAAGATGTCCCTGCTCACAGCAGGGGGGTGGACTAGATGATCTTTATAAGTCTCCTCCAACCCAGACCGTTCTATGATTCTGTGATTACATCTTGTTTTGTGAATCACAGCCTCTTTGCTGGCACAGATGTATTTTGTGAAGTATTCAGGTTGTACACTCCAGACTCGTGTGTGCACATAAGACTTACAAGTTCTGTTGTTTATCCTGACATTTTGCTGCACTGGCCTTACCCTGACAAGACCTTGCCTTGTCACTGAGGCCTCTCTCTGGCACAACATTACAATAATGTGATGGAGATCTGAGACTCATACCATATGTTCTCCTGGACCCAATTCTTACCCCACTGTCCTAGACTGGCAGATGAATCTCACCCTCCACTCTTGCGATGACCGGGAGCAACAGGACAATACCAGTAGTGTTAGAACCAAATATTTAGGGTAGCAGTGTTTTTAAGGCACAGTCCTACTGCTCACACAACACAGATCTGTAACCTTTTTATCATTGCTAGAACTGTTTCCCAGGTGCAAGCTGACAGAGGCTGTGCTGCAGCTGGGACCCTTCAGCGTGCACCCAAGAGGTTAAGAAAGCAGAACAGGTACAGGAAAATGCTTGTAGTGGATTGGACACACAGAGTTTGTGTTGCTGAGTCAGCCCACAGAAAGACCTAAACTTCCTCGGCCCACCTTGAATGGAAGCCAGTCTTGATACTGTAGATACAGAGTACTTCTGTGGGCACAAACCCTCCCGTTTTATCTTCTGTTGCTTCATGGTGCTGGCGCCTCACCTTCCATGCTGGGCAGTCTGGCCGTGCTCCCCTCTCTGGAGCGCTCCCTGTTACTCATTTGGGGCTCTCTGACGTCAGCTCTGAGGTCAGGCAGGCGGGGACGCCTGTCCCTTGCCCGCTCCCAAACACAAAAGACTATAGATAGCTGCTGCAGCAAATGCTTTTCATTACATACTCCCCAGCCCCCCGACCGCCTGCCTGGCTGGGGGTGGGAGCAGCGTGGGGCCCCGGGATGCCTGTGCTGCTCTGCTATGTGTTTTCTGTTATTTGGGGTGAGTGGGGCATTCTTCACAAGCTTTGAATGTCGTGCAGAGCCCCGGGGGAATCCTCAGAGGAGGAGAGAGGGGCAGGGGAGGGTTGCCCATCAGCCCAGGGAAGAAGCATCCTCTCCCCATGTCAGCCTGAAGGTGTCCAAACCAGGGGGAAGTGCCAGGTCTGTGACAGCACACCCTCCGCACGCAGCATCCACCCCCCCCTCAGAAATGTATTTACAAGCTTTCTACTTCCCACCAGCAGAACTTGCTTAGCTAGCCTTCGTCTGGCAAAACACAGACCAAGAGGCCATAAATCTGTCTGCTTGTACACTTGGAGTCAGTGCCAGAAAAGTAAAGGAACAATTTCAGATTAAGACTAACTGTGAATCAAGAATAAATGGATAAAAATTGGCCACTAGTACATGCAACAAGAAATCTGGAGGAGATTTCTAGGTATTCCAGCAATCAGGCTCCAAAACATCCCTCCAAACTAAGAAGAATATAGAAGCAAAAATCCCATCTGCTTCTAAACTAGATAAAATTATGAGTGACTGCAGGATTTTCTATCTGTGACAGTGAGGGACTGGACACACAGACCCAAGGATGCCAGCACAGCACCTCCTCATCCTTCACCAAGGAAATCTGATATAGAGACTCCCTCCCTGGAGCACACATGTGGTGCCTTGCACTGAGGATGGGAAACCAACCTGCCAGCTCCCTAGCCCCCAAAAATCCCACCTATTTTGGGTCTGTGTTCTTGCCCAGTTCATGTTTCAGTGTCGGCTCGCAGAGTTTGCACAGATTGTTATGGATATAGCAACACAGGACTGGAAAGGACTTCCTGGGATGGCTGGATGCAGTGACTTCAGTGGCCACTCCCCCCAACTTGCTGCCATGTGTTTTGTTCCATCATGATTCTCAGGATTCTAGTGTCACTGGAAATCCTGCAGAATCTGAAATGCCAGCAGGATGGGTAGGCATTCCCTGTAAGCCCTAACCTCAAACTAAATCAAAACATCATTGCCAGGTCCCAGAGGCACGACGAGATCAACAAAGCGATGAACAGCTAGGAAAAAGAAGCCTGTAGGAAAAGGACGCCTCGATCTCTGCAGAAACTGTGCCCATGTCTAGAACACAAACAGAAATACAGGAGCTACCACAATGTGTGGTACCCTGTGCTGTGACTGCAGCAGGTTGGGCCAGCTACGTTAGGTATGCCAGGAATCACCTAAAGGGCAACACTAATAAAATACACCTCAGAGGAAAATTTTCATGTTGTTGTTGATAAAATGCAAGCACTGGGCAGAGGACTGAGATTATGGGTCCCAGTTAGAAATATGCATACTGACCATTCTCTATAAAAGTGACAATTTGAGATTGTAACTTATTTAATGCACAATATACTAATTGGTGGAGTGCAAGATGTGTAGAGACACTGAACAGGACTGTAGGCATGGTTCCTGTGACACCTTACATAGCTCAGGCTACCACAGCTCCTCTACAACTCCTAGTACAAATCCTAAAGAGAGACAACATGAAACACTCTCCCCTGTCACAGACGCTTCCGGGGCTCTGCCTGTTTGTCCTCAGCACTGCCAGCTTTTCCCAAAACACACGCAGTCACCAGTGCCAGCTCTACTCTCACCAGTGCCAGCTCTACTCCCAACTACAGCACTGGTAACAGGGCACGGGCAGAACCACTGTGAGTCCTGCTGCAGAGTTCTGCACCCCTCCATTTGGCTCTGCACCAGGAATTGCACCATGCCCCGGGCAGCTCCGCACCCTGCCCCCAGGAGATGGGCACACTGTCCCAGGAGACAGAATCATAGAATAGTTTGGGTGAGAAGGGACCTTAAAGCCACCCCCAGTGCCACCCCCTGCCCTGGGCAGGGACACCTCCCACCACACCAGGTTGCTCCAAGCCCCCTCCAACCTGGCCTTGAACCCCTCCAGGGATGGGGCAGCCACAGCTTCTCGGGGCAACCTGGGCCAGGCTCTCACCACCCTCACACCAAACAAGTTCTTCCCCACATCTCAGCTCCATCTCCCCTCTTTCAGGGTCAAACC
>JAHREE010149029.1:0-14488 GCA_033628505.1 Tringa tobata | reverse complement strand
TTGATGGTGTATGACCAGTAGGTCTCTGGAGCTTTACAGGACACACACATAATGTTTTAATGTTTGTGTGTGGAGGGTTGTGTGCTGGCACGGTGGTGGAGTTTACACAATGTGAGGCAGTTAGTTTAATGGAAAGTGACTGAATTGCCAAGGGGGTTTTCCTTGGGGAAGCCCAAAGCAGCATTCGAGCAGAAGCTTGCAGCCCGTGGAGACAAGTGTTGCTTGTCAGGGCAGGAAGCTGAGCCTGTGCTGACTCCTCATGTGATGGTGCTGTGCCAACCTAAATTCATAGAAAGAGTTAGGTATTGCACTTGTCAACACTGTCACCGTGAATTTGGGGGCCTTTTAGAGTATCTGGTGAAATCCTTAGTCCCTGTGAGGCACAGGGGTGATAACATGCCATTAAAGGGGGTGGTAGAACTGGTAAGCCTGGTGGGGGCACAATGACACTAACAGAGAATGCCACGGCAAAAGAGGCACCAGTCCCTGCTGGACCATGCAAATGGTAGGCACTTCCCAGGAGTTAGACTTAGGTCCCTTCATTCAAAAAACAGGGATTGAAATTCCTTTCCTGACTTTGCTTCTCTGGCCATTTTTGTTCCCCTCTCACTGCGTTTGCACACACCAATGTTAATTTTGTTATTCCTAAAGCTCCTTGTAAGTAAAGGAGTTAATTTCACATTGTTTTGGCATCTGGTTTGGGGCAGGAACTCGGGTATTGGCCACCCACATTGTAGGGGGGGTATCCTGGCTTTCTGGATCCGTACTCTTCATCCAGTGAATATTTATTTATGCAAGGTGGAACAGGTTCAGCTGGGATATCTACACAGTTTTCTGGGTTATCCGTAGTTTTGTTGGTTAATACGCTTACTGCATACAGGAAATCTGTATTTTTTAACAAGCTGTAGATATGACAAAATCATCAGATATCTCCCAATGCAGGTCTGTACATGTGGGTAGAAACTGAGAGAGAAAAAATAATTTTTTTGAAGTGGAGGATGCTAGTGCTGGAGAAGTAGGGCTCCCGGACAGCGGTTACAACTCTATTTCATTCCCCAGGGGCTATTACATCCGCGCCCGTGCTGTAGATCACTGTGTTCGAGACTTCCTGCTGAAGACCCAAAGCCACCCAAGGACACAGGTGCGTTTTCTCTCTCTGGGGGTACTGGCAGTTTCCACCTTACGTGTGAAAAGTCTTCTTGGCTCTGCGGTAGCTTCTTAGTGCCTCTGTTGTGATCCTTTCCCAGAGGAGCACAGAGAACCTGGCTGGAAATTTGTTGCCTCGACAGAAATATCTGGGAAGAGGCAATGCCTACACAAAATTCTTCTACCTCTTAGAATCGTAGAATGGTTAGGGTTGGAAGGGACCTCAAGGATCATTGAGTTCCAACCCCCTTGCCATGGGCAGGGACACCTCCCACTAGAGCAGGTTACTCAAGGCCCCATCCAGCCTGGCCTTGAACACTTCCAGGGATGGGGCATCTACAACTTCCCTGGGCAACCTGTTCCAGTGTCTCACCACCCTCATAGTAAAAAATTTCTTCCTTATATCCAATCTGAATCTTTTTTCTTCCGGTTTTAAACCATTTCCCCTTGTCCTATCACTGCACTTCCTGACAAAGAGTCCTTCTCCAGTTCCTCTACAGGCTCCCTTCAGGTATTGGAAGGCTGCTATAAGGTCTCCCCGGAGCCTTCTCTTCTCCAGGCTGAACAACCCCAGCTCTCTCAGCCTGTCTTCATAGGAGAGGTGCTCCATTCCTCTGATCATCTTCGTGGCCCTCCGCTGCACCTGTTCCAGATGGTCCATGTCCTTTCTGTGTTGAGGACTCCAAAGCTGGACACAGTACTCCAGGTGGGGTCTCACAAGTGCAGAGTAGAGGGGCAGAACCACCTCCCGAGACCTGCTGGCCACACTTCTCCTGATGCAGCCCAGGACACGGTTGGCTCTCTGGGCTGCCAGCGCGCACTGCCGGCTCATGTTGAGCTTCTCGTCCATAAGCACTCCCAAGTCCTTCTCCTCAGGGCTGCTCTCCAGCCATTTTCCACCCAACCTGTATTTGTGCCTGGGGTTGCCACGTCCCAGGTGCAGGACCCGGCACTTGGCTTGGTTGAACCTCATGCAATTTGCACGAGCCCACCTCTCCAACCTGTCCAGGTCCCCCTGGATGGCATCCCTTCCCTCCAGCGTGTCAACTGCGCCACCGAGCTTGGTGTCATCAGCAAACTTGCTGAGGGTGCACTCTATCCCACTGTCCATGTCTCCGACAAAGATGTTAAATAGTACTGGTCCCAATACCGACCCCTGCGGAACACCGCTCGTTACTGGCCGCCACCTGGACATTGAGCCATTGACCACAACCCTTTGGGTGCGGCCAGCCAGCCAGCTCTTTATCCACTGAGTGGTCCATCCATCGAATCCATGAGTTTCTAGTTTTGAGACCAGTATGTCGTGCGGGACAGTGTCAAATGCTTTGCATAAGTCCAGGTAGATGACGTCAGTTGCTCTGCCCTTGTCTACCAAGTCTGTGGCAGTATCGTAAAAGGCCACCAGATTCGTCAGGCACGATTTGCCCTTGGTGAAGCCATGTTGGTTGTTTCCAATCACCTCCTTGTTTTCCATGTGCCTTAGCAAAGATTTCAGGAGGATCTGCTCCATGATCTTGCCAGGCACAGAGGTGAGACTGACTGGCCTGTAGTTCCCCGGGTCTTTGTTTCCTTTTTTGAAAATTGGAGTTATGTTTCCTTTTTTCCAATCAGTGGGAACTTCACCAGACTGCCACGATTTCTCAAAAATGATGGAGAGGGGTTTAGCAACTTCATCTGCCAGTTCTCTCAGGACCCGTGGATGGATTTCATCAGGTCCCATGGACTTATGCACCTTCAGGTTCCTTAAGAGGTCACGAACCTCTTCTTCTTGTACTGTGGGCGGTTCTTCATTCTCAGAGCCCCTGTACTTGCTCTCCGTATCTTCTGCAGTGTGGCCAGGGCCCCCGCTAGTGAAGACTGAGGCAAAAAAGTCGTTCAGTAGCTCAGCCTTATCTGCATCCTGGGTGACCAGGTCTCCTGCTTCCTTCTGGAGGGGACCCACAGCTTCCCTCATCTTACCTTTGTCCCTGATATATCTATAGAAGTTTTTCTTGTTATCCTTCACATCCTTGGCCAGATTTAGTTCTGCCTGGGCTTTCGCTTGCCTGATCTGGTTTCTGGTGACTCGGACAGTTTCTCTGTATTCTGCCCAGTCCGTCTTTCCCTGCTTCCACCCTCTATAGGCCTCCCTCTTGGTCCTGAGCTTGCTCAGCAGTTCCTTGCTCATCCATGCAGGCCTGCCGGCTATTCTGCCCGACTTCTTCTTTTTTGGGATGCACCTCTCCTGAGCTTGGAGGAGGCAATCCCTAAATACCACCCAGCTCTCCTGGGCCCCTCTCCACTCTAGTTCCTTTTCCCATGAAAGGGGAAAAACCCCTTCTTCTCTTGCAGAAGATTGCCTGATTTTTGTCACTCTACAGATGATGTTATTGAATATTTTTCACACCTAGATGCTCAGGATGCTTCTAGATTTGAGTATAACTTTTTTTTCCTGATACTTTCTCTGCAGATCGTGTCCTTAGGCGCTGGCTTTGACTCCTTATACTTCCGTTTGAAGGACATAGGTCTTCTGCATCACACTGCAGTATATGAGGTGGATTTCCCAAATGTGGCATGCCAAAAAGCTGCTCTCATCAAAAGAACAAAGGAGTTGTCATCACTGGTGGGGGATACTGGAAGGGAAGGATTAGGTAAGATATTTAGGTAAGGTTTTCTAGATACTAAATGTTGAGAAGAAGCAAACATAACTTCAGCCTTTAAAAAGCGATGTATGATGGTAGAGGAACTATGCAGTTGTGGATAAAAAGCATCCTTGTTTTCTGAAAGATTTTGGAAGGAATAAATAATTTGTAAGCATTGGGAGATAACAAGAAGATGTATAGCTGCCAGAACAGACTTGTCAGGAGAAGATTATATCAAATCAAGTTCGGTTTCTTTCTCTTACAGTTTCTGAAGTCCTGTGTTCAGCTTTGGGCTCAGTAGCACAGAGACAGTGACAAACTGCTGCATGTCCAGTGAGAGGCCTGGAGAAGGATAAAGGGGTAGAGCACATGAAATGGGAGGGGAGGCTGAGAGATCTGGGTTTGTTCAGCCTTAACAGGAGGAAGTTGGGAGGGAGGAGGTGGCTCTTACTGCAGTCTTCAACTGCCTGATGGGAGAGTATAGGAAAGGTGGAGTCAGACTTTTCTTAGAGGCACCAAGCAAACAGTCGAGGCGCAATGATTGTGAGTTGCAACAAAGGCAATTCCAGTTATGTATAATGAAAATGTTTGGTGGGTTTTTTTAATTTTTTTTCCTGCCCTATGAGTAGTTAAAAACAGGCGTAGATGGCTCAGAAAGGTTGTGAAATCTCCAGCCTTGGTGACAGAACTTGGCTGCAGAAAGCCTTGAGCAACCTGATACAGGTAACTCTGCTGTGAGCAAGGAGTTGGACTAGATGATCTTCAAAGGCCCTTCCAACCTAAATCATACTGTCATTTATGGGCATCATGGGTAGGAGAGAAGGTATGACTCTTAGGTGTCTTGAGTGATAAAATATTAGTCGTTATGTTACCTGACTGTTTTTTTTTTCCATCTCCAAGACAGGAAAAAATGGACCTTATGAAACTACTATACAATATAAGTGGAGCTGAAGGGATTATTATGCCAGCTAAATACTAAGGGGCAGTTCAATGGCAAAATCATAGAATCACAGAATGGTTTGGGTTGGAAGGGACCTTAGAGACCATCCAGTGCCACCCCCTGCCCTGGGCAGGGACACCTCCCACCAGAGCAGGTTGCTCCAAACCCTGTCCAACCTGGCCTTGAACCCCTCCAGGGATGGGGCAGCCACAGCTTCTCGGGGCCAGGCTCTCACCACCCTCATAGCAAAGTTCTTCCCCCCATCCCATCTCCATCTCCCCTCTTTCAGTGTCAAACCCTTCCCCCTCCTCCTATGGCTCTCCCCTCTCATCCAGAGTCCTTCCCCAGCTTTCCTGGAGCCCCTTTAGGGAGTGGAAGGAAGCACATGAATGGTCTGGAAAATGTGGAATGAGATACAGTAGGGACATATGTAAGCCACTACTTTTAGACTGTAACAATCAATTTAAATACAGATGGAAGCCAGCTACAGAGCGAGGTGCCTGGCTTCTGTGAGCTGTTGAACAAGTCCTAGTCAGTAGTCCCCACAGGAGGGCAACGGAGCTGGTGTGAGGGGTCTGGAGCACAAGTCTTGTGAGGAGTGGCTGAGGGAGCTGGGGGTGTTCATCCTGGAGAAAAGGAGGATGAGGGGAGACCTTCTTGCTCTCTCCAACTCCCTGAAAGGAGGGTGTAGCCGGGGGGGTCGGTCTCTTCTCCCAAGGAACAGGCCATGGGACAAGAGGAAATGGCCTCAGGTTGCCCCAGGGAAGGTTTAGGATGGGTATTTGGAACAACTTCTTCATGGAAAGGGTTGTGAAGCCTTGGCAGAGGCTGCCCAGGGCAGTGGTGGAGTGTAGATGTGGTGCTGAGGGACATGGGCTAGTGATAACTTGGCAGTGCTGGGTTAACAATTGGACTTGATGATGTTAAAGGTCTCTTCCAGCCATAATGGTTCTATGATTGCCTCAGCGCTGTTGTGAGATTGTATCATTTTTGTCTCCCAGGAGTCATTACCTTTTCTGGAGAGGATTATAAATTATTGGGAGTGGATTTATCAGATCTGTCTGAGCTGGAGAGAGCCCTGGAGAAAGCAGGACTGGACAAGGACATCCCTACCCTCTTCGTAGCAGAGGTGGTGCTCACATACATGGAAAATAGCAGGTCAGTGGATTTGTTCTCTGTTAGCTGGGTGGTGTAATGAAAAGAACAACCTTCTTTGTATGGATGTCACCCGGGCTGGGAGACCTGCTGTCTTGTAACTAAAGCCTCAGGAATTCTGTGTAAGTCCCAAAGACCTCCTTACATCATAATTGTGATGGGATAATTGACATCCACATGACATCCTAAAAGGGAGGGAAAAAAGAAGAAGAACCTTGAATGAGTGATTTTTGAGTTTTTTGTTAATCCCTTGAATTCTCTGCACATGTGAGGGAGGAGATGTTCATAAGTCCCCCGAACAGGGTTCTCATTTGTGTATTTCCTCTGTCAGGAGGCCTTAGTGGCACGCTTTACGGTGCTGCAGGGAGAAATGTCGCTTCTGTCGTTTGGTAGATGGCCCTCAGTTATTTAATTTCTTATGTGCAATCTGCCTGACAGGTCAGATGCCGTGATTTGGTGGGCAGCAGAGCGTTTCTCTCAGGCGTGCTTTCTGCTGTACGAGCAGATGCACCCAGAGGACCCCTTCGGACGTGTCATGCAGCAGCATTTTAGCCAGATGAACTCCACACTGAATTCTTTGACACAGTACCCAGACTGTGAGGCACAGCAGAGGCGCTTTTTTGAAAAGGTAAATACCTGCAGCTCTAGGGCACACATGAAGCATAATTGACCTGGGAAAGGTGGTAACATGAACTAATTTTGGAAGTCATCAGCTGTGTCAGTTACGGTTGAAGGAAACAGGGCCAAGGCTGGGATGCTGCCTTCTCTAGTAGCATGACTAGTCACTTGAAGGTCCTTCCAACCAACTTGCAGCCTACTTTCTGATATGGGATTAAGGCAAGATGGGTTCCTCTGAAACTTTTGGTGTAATAAATTAAGTTCTTGAGAGCTTTACAGGTAAGAGACCTATCCTCACCAGATTCTGGGCTACTGCTGTTCCAGGTAGACAGTCTTAAAGGCAGGTGTTTAATTTAGGGTCTTTGTTTTCTTGTGGGAAGTGAGTCTCTATCCTTCCAGAGGTAATAGTTTTGAGGGATTTCTGTTTTAGGGCTGGACTGAGTGCAGTGTCATGGATATGAATGAGTTTTTCACCTGTTGTACTCCAGAAGATGAGCAGAAAAGAGTGCAAGCTCTGGAGCCTTTTGATGAATATGAGGTGAGCCTCCTTTATTCTGAGCACTGGGGATTTGGTACGATAAGGGGTCTGCAGTTTCTTGTGGTCACAGTTCTGTACAAGAACTGCTGAGGCGCAGCTGCTCAGGGAGGCAGAAAGGATCTTGAATCAGACTTCATTAATGCAGAGCCCAGAGGAAGCTCCATGTGAAGCATCATCAGAAGAAAACTCTTTGCAGTGTTAGAAAAGCTTCTTGTTCCTTCCTCAGTGAGTAGTCTCTCAGAGAGACAGTCTTGGCACAGCAAACTAGCTGGAGGCGTAGGAGATGTTGTAGATGCTAAAAGTTTTCGTGGGTCTAAGGGCGTGAGTCTTTTAACAAAAGAGAAGTCTATCAAGGATTGCTGAATACATAAAAATACACTTGATGTGAGATTCCTGACTGCAGATGGTTGGGACCATTCCTGGGGGCAGTAGATGCACTTGTCCTGCTCTCTTGCATTTCTGTAGGCTATTGCTGTTTGTCATTGGGTACCGGTTTCTAGTTTCAGGTACTTTTTGGTCTAACTTTGTACAGCCGTTCCTATATTAACAATTGAAATTTAACTAGGATGGTATTCTGTGCTGTTTTTATGTTAACTGCTGGCAAAGTTTGCGGATATGTAAAGTCTAGAAGAGAAGTCAAAGATACTGAGTCGTTTTGAGATAAATATCCTGTAGGATACTTACTAGAAGTTTCCCTTTGGATTTTGTGGTTCTCTGTTTATATTTCTCTCTAGAAATGGAGCACACTGCAGTTTGAAAACAATGGGCTTGCATTTATGTTGCCAACGTGCAGGATCTGCTCTGCTACATGGATGCAAAAGTGATGACTCAAACATGCTGCCGGGTTTGCAAAGTGGGGTAGAAATGCCTCTGAGAATTATTGTAGATCAGGGCAGTTGCTCCTACAGGGAGAAAGTAAAGACTTTTTATCATTGCCTTTACAGAGGAGGTTAACATGCACAAGTCCAAGCAGAAAAACATGCATAGGAGTAGGCTGATACCAGATAACTCTACAATTAGTCTTTGAGAGAAAGTAAGATCCAGGTCTTACTGGAAACAAGCTTAACCTACAAACAGTGGATTCTTCCATTTTCAGTACTTATTTTAATTTTTGGATATCACTTTTCAAAAGATGCTTTTTACTTCTGGTAGAAGTTGGACCGATGATGCTAATATTGTGGTTTTTTGGGCCTTTTACATTCATGTTTATGCCTTCTAGCCATGCAGTTGGCTGAATATATCCCACCCTATGGGAATGAACGTAACTAATTCCCTCATGTGCATAAAAGCCAGAGGTACTGTCCTACAGTCCTCCTGCTTGGGCTTCTGCCTCTGAGTGATTCCAAGGCCAGGCTGGAAATCATATTTATGTATTATCGACCAGCAGAGCCCAAGTGGCACCTTTGAATTTTTGTGATTTCTTTGGGACCATTTACAGAAATGACCTTTAAGAAACCTTAATTCCTCTGGTATACAGCCCTTGCTCTTGCCTAGGATCAGAACTGGGAAGCAGAAAGGGAAGCTGATTCCGAAAAAAAAAAAAAAAGAAAAAAAAAGTTTCTCATGCAACGTATAATTAAGGTACAGAACTCCTTGTCACAGCGTGTTACAGACAATAACAGTTTATGTGAGTTCAAAGAGTGACTGGATAGGTTTATGGATGAGAAATCCATGAGGGATTGTTCGATACAGCTTCTTGCTTAGAAAATCCCTGAGCTGTAAATTTTTGCAGGTTGGGGTGAAGAAGGTATTTACACACTTGCTCTTTCTCACATTCAACTTTAGTCTTCTGATTTTGGCTGCTCTTGGAGACAGTGCTAGGCTCGGCTGGTCTTTGATTTGATCACATGGCCATTCTGAGATCCTTATGGCTGCTTCCTCTAAGATTTTGAGGGCAATTGTTTGTTTTTGGTTTTTCCTCTGGGCTTGCTACAGGAATGGCATCTGAAATGTTCTCATTACTTTGTCCTGACTGCATCAAAGGGGATGGAACCTTCCTGGACTCCATTGTTACCCAATATGACAGGTACATACTGAGTAGTTCTCATAAAATTCTTTTATCCCATGCAGGCTTCTCAGAGACTTTAGGAGACAGTAAAACCCTGGAAGGAGCAGATGGGATGCTGCCATCTGAGTAGCTTTCTCCATCCTTCTAACAGTGGTTCTGCTGTCCATAGTGTGGCCAGGGCTATGTCCTGACTCTGCTGGGTCTGATTGGTCTCATTCTTTCAGTTTATTGAGCCTTCCAGCCTGAGCAGCTCTCCTTCTGGTGACACTGGGGACTCTCTGGTGCACAGCTGTAATGCCAGTCCACCCTGCTGCTCCTCCTGTTTGGGGATCCTACAGACTCTCCCTTTTCAATTTATTCCTGCTTCCCTCCACGTGTGGCTCTCTAAGCCATTCTGTCCTTCCAGCTCCTGAAAGCTTATGTTTTACTTTTGCACTATCAAAATGTGGCACTTCAGGGCACACTCTAGTGGCCGAGATTGTGGGGGTCTTTTGTGTGTGTATGGTTGGACTCGCTGATCTCAGAGGTCCTTTCCAACCATGAAGATTCTGTGAAAGAACTGTTCAGCAGAGCACTCAGGAGCGTAGCACAAAGTTTTGCTTTGTTTTGTTATCCCCTGTGTGTGGAATTGTACGTGCAGTATTTTTGTTTCTGAAATGCTTTTAAATCTGTATGTTGCCTTTTTTAGATGAGTGAATATTCTCTTATAATAGGACCATTGGAATTAACAGAGATTATTCATCATCCTTTAGAACTTTATTTCAATGCTTTTGTGAAAGTAGAAAATCCAGAAAGAAACTTTGAAATCCAACTTCCAGGTGTTCATCCTTTTTCTGCTGTTCTTTGCTATTTAAGTAGCCAAATATTGTCTTCATCAGAAGGGTACTCCTTTTCATAGAACCATAGAATGGTCCGGGCCAGAAGGGACCTCCAAAGGTCGTCTAGTCCGACCTCCCTGCAGTCAGCAGGGACACCCCCAACTAGACCAGGTTGCCCAGGACCTCATTGAGCCTCACCTTGAATATCTCCAGGGAAGGGGCCTCAACCACCTCCCTGGGCAACCTGTTCCAGTGCTCCACCACCCTCACAGTAAAGAACTTGTTCCCAAGATCCAATCTAAATCTGCTCTTCTCCAACTTAAAGCCATTGTCCCTCGTCCTGTCCCTGCAGGCCTTTGTAAACAGACTGTCTCTAGCCTTCCTGTAGGCCCCCCTCAGGTACTGGAAGGCTGCTGTTAGGTCTCCCTGGAGCCTCCTCTCCTCCAGGCTGAACAACCCAAGCTCCCTCAGCCTGTTCAAGGTGTTGCAGCAATTCCTGTCTTGCTACAGCAGTTTGAGATGCTGCAGTCTCTTGGCCAGTCTCGCCTCTGCCCCATCAGAGCGGTCTCGGAGCTGTGTCAGGAGCCGGGCAGCAAGGAGCAGAAGCTGGAAGTTGGCGCAGTGGTATTTTAAGCCACTACAGCTTGATTTCTAGGGCATGTCATATTGTCTGCATGCTCTGGCAACCTGCTTCACAATTTTTTCTTCTTGAAAAGCTGAACAGACTTGCTTAATCTCTCATTTAAAATGTAGACCTTGGTTCTTGTTTGTGCAGAAGTTCTTTGGTTCTCTTCGGCTTACAGTTCCTCGTCGTGATGGTGCTGTCGGGACGGGTGGGAGCATCCCTGCGGCAGCGTGTCCAGTGCACGCTGGAATCTCTGGCCTGAGACGTTATGGTCACAACTCTGTTCTTATAAAACCCAACGTGATTCTCACCACTGGAGGCTTTGGGGAGGAGAATGGACATCACTGCCGTATGAGGAATTTTCATGTGCTGATTAAGCATGCAGACTGCTGGAAAGCTGGCTGTGTGAGAAAGGAAAACCCTGATAAAAGATGGGGTGAGTTCCCATACTGATGGCAAGTTTCAGGAAGACGTTTCTGTACTAACAACAAAATAATGTCTCGTGGAAAAGTGATGTCACAATGCAATTGTGCTGGCAGTCAAAGAGATCTGAAGGTTCTGAGTAACAAGTGCTGGGTCCTTAGGAAGAATTACTTTATTGAAAGAGTGGTCAGGCACTGGAACAGCCTGCCCAGGGAGGTGGTAGAGTCACCACCCCTGGAGGTATTTAAGAAATGTGTAGATATGGCACTTCAGGGCATGCTCTAGTGGCCGAGATTGTGGGGGTCTTCTGTGTATGGTTGGACTCGGTGATCTCAGATGTCGTTTCCAACCATGAAGATTATTCTGCCCTTGGGTCACACCAACGCCATAGATGCTCCGGGCTGGGGGAAGAGTGGCTGGAGGTACCCCATGGAAAAGGGCCTGGGGGTGTTGGTTGACAGGGGCTGAATATGAGCCAGCAATGTGCCCAGGTGGCCAAGGAGGCCACCAGCATCCTGACCTGCATCAGGAACGGTGCAGCCAGCGGGACTAGGGCAGTGACCATCCCTCTGGACTGGGCACTGGTGAGACCCCACCTCGAGGGCTAGGTCCAGTTTTGGGCCCCTCCCGACAGGAAAGACCTTGAGGGGCTGGAGCGTGTCCAGAGAAGGGCAACGGAGCTGGTGTGAGGGGTCTGGAGCACAAGTCTTGTGAGGAGTGGCTGAGGGAGCTGGGGGTGTTCAGCCTGGAGAAAAGGGAGGCTGAGGGGAGACCTTCTTGCTCTCTCCAACTCCCTGAAAGGAGGGTGTAGCCAGGGGAGGTTGGTCTCTTCTCCCAAGGAACAGGCCATGGGACAAGAGGAAATGGCCTCAAGTTGCCCCAGGGAATGTTTAGGATGGGTATTTGGAACAATTTCTTCCTGGCAAGGGTTGTGAAGCCTTGGCAGAGGCTGCCCAGGGCAGTGGTGGAGTCTCCATCCCTGGAGAGATTTCAAAGCCAGGCAGAGGTGGTGCTGAGGGGCATGGGTCAGTGGTGGGTTTGTCAGTGCTGGGTTAAGAGTTTGACTTGATGATCTTAAGGGTCTTTTCCAACCTAAATGATTCTATGAATGTATAAATTTCATGGGAGAGAGGTCGGTGTGAACCGTGATGTTTTGTGTCTCTACAGATGAGCGGTTGTACCACACTGTGTCCTGTCTCTCAAACGGCCTGGCCCTGGTGGTAGGAGGAAGAACATCCCCATCAAGCCCAGGCTTGGGAATGTCGTGGCTCAAGTTCCCTGAGACCTGTAATGCCTCGGAGCCAGAGGACATTACTGTGGAGCTTGTAAGTGTGCAGCCTGCTGCTGAGCCAGTTGCTTTGCGTTGGAGACACAGCACAACTGAAGTCACATTCAAAGGTAAAAAGCCTGGAAAGAGCGAAAATGGCTGTAGGTATGTGGGGGTATGTACATACCACATACAAATTCCAGAATATATGGGGCAGTCTTGTCCAGACAGTGAGGTCTAAAAGGCAAATTGTCATGATGTAGCCTTACTTTTTATGTAGTACAGACTATTTTGGAAAGAATATGATACTGTTAGATTAATCACCACTTTAGAGAATCCAATTACATTTCATTAAGATTTTGTTCTAGTAGTGGGGGTTTTTTTTCCCCAGGTTTAAACTTTATGTTAATGTATTTTTCTTACTGTATCTACCCAGTTCTTGTGCCTTTTTTGTTTGTCAGGTCCACAAGTACTTGTGAGAGGCTTTACAAAACCGTTACAAAAGGGAAAGACTGAGCAATCTCAGCTGAGTTTCCTGAACTGAGCAACTGACTTAGTTTATCCAACAGCAGGACTTCAGTTCTCTATGCCATTAGTACATGGTTGATTCGTTACAGAACCTGTACAAGGGGTACCTTGGGCTAATGACTTCTATCGTAGATGAGGATTTATCTGTTTTCCTGGGATAAATAGATGTCATTGTGTTGCCATGATTTACGTACTTACCGTTTTCTAATTTTATTAGTTCTACAGGTGTAATCTTTCTTTTGCTTAAATTTTCATTCCTTCAATCCATTAGGTATTTTAAAAAACACATTTTATTTTGGTTTTAAGACTGTAGTGTGTGATTTCCATTCAGACCCTAAACATTCAGAAACTACATAAATGATGATGTAGGGCCTTCTGAATGACCAGAGACATGAAGAAACAGCTTCTTAGTAAAAATATCATCTTCCGTGTGTCTTATAAAAGACCTAGGTACAGGCGTAATTCCTTTATCTATGAAGCAATTTCTTGCATTTATTGCGGAAGTCTGGAAATGTTCGTCAGGTTGTAGGGTGTCGTAATACATAGTGTATAAAACTCCAGCCTGACTGCATTAATTTCTGTCTTTGGTCAGCTTCCCTTCTGTGCAAAGAGAAATCTTTGGTTTTGTGACATACCAAATTCTAACTTATCTTTCCATCTGGTTGTCCTTTTCCACAGGGGAGAAGTACCTGTTCCTGTATGGCGGCCGCTCTGCTGCAGAGCCTGTGCTTGGGGATTGGTGTTTCCTGCACACTCGGCATCTTTCCTGCACTGAGGTAAGAACTTAGGGAGACCCTGGGGAGCAGAAGTTGCCTTCGCTTCCTCGTTGCGTGCTTCTGTGCTGGGAGCCCAAATAGTTGCATCTGGGAGGTGCCCAGGTCCTGTCACTTGTGGTGGTCTTGTCCCAGTTGTCTGGCACTGAGACTTCCACTCCTGCCCCAGGCCCAGCCCTGCTCACATCCCCCGTCTAACTCCAGCTCCCGTTCCCAAATTCACTCACGCTGCCCCCCTCCCCAGTAGCCGGCACCCTGCAGACAAAGTGTTTGAGAACCATGAAGATGTTCCCAAGCTCGGTGGCCCCTACAGCTCCTGACGGACCCTCACTTGCTCCAGTGGCGGGCAGAAAAGGCCCAGGAACACTCCCCCCAGCTCTACCCCCTTTGCGGCTCGTCTCTGTAGGGGACAGGATGCAGCACAGCCCTTTCGAGGTGTGCAGTGGGAACGACCAGAGCACACACCTTCCAGGGGAAGGTTTTGAAGGACTTGTAGCTATTGAGTCTGGAGAAGATTCAAGATAGCAATAAATCTCCAAATATGTAAAATACAGTTGCAGAGAGGAGAAACAAGTTGTTATCCATTTTTACTTTGAGTAGTAGAAGGAATCTGTAGAAAGGGCGACTTCCACTGGACCCTAAGAAAAGTTATTAATCTTTGTCGTGTTTTTGGCTGGAGTGACCAATCAGAACAAGAGCTGCCCCCTCCCTCCTCCTCTAAGGAAAAGAGAGGAGAGGAAGAGATAAAAGAGATTTATGAGTTTAGAAAAAAACCTAAACTACTCTAATGAAAATACTAATAAATAATGAAATAATAAATAATAATAAGGAATATAAAAGAAAAAAATGTATACAGTATATACAAAACCATCTCAAGCTCCCAGGATGATGATGATGTCACCAGCAGGCACAGGGAAGAGTCCCAGGCTGGACTCGGTGATGGGCAGGAGCTGGATTTTGGATCTAGAGTCAGGAATGCTTAGATTGGGGTCAAAGGCAGAGGAAGAGACAAGGTCCTCCTTGGACAT
>JAHREE010149028.1:0-12310 GCA_033628505.1 Tringa tobata | reverse complement strand
TCGTAGCAGAGGTGCTCCATCCCCCTGATCATCCTCGTGGCCCTCCTCTGGACCCTCTCCATCAGGTCCATGTCCTTCTTATATTGAGGGCTCCACACCTGCACACAATACTCCAGGTGAGGTCTCACCAGAGCAGAGTAAAGTGGCAGAATCACCTCTCTGGACCTGCTGGCAACGCATCTTTTGATGCAGCCCAGGATGGGATTGGCCTTCTGGGCTGCAAGTGCCCACTGCCTGCTCATGTCCAGCTTCTCATCCACCAGCTTATCTGAGCTTGTGCCCAAGAAGAAAACTTAGTTCTGGAGTCTTCCCTGTGGCTGGTAAGGATCACACAGTGGTCCTCCGCAGTTGTTCCCATGTAAGGTTGATGTTGCTATTTCCTCACTTCCCTTTTCTAAGGAGCAATCCTTTTCTAGAAGATATGTAATTAGTCTTATTTTCTGTAAATGAATTCTGAAGCTCAGATTGAATCCCCACTCCCATCAGGTGAGGGAGCTCCATGGCATTCTAGAATAGAGTTGGGGGAAAAGAAAAGGAAAAGAGCAGAACTCGAGGCTGTCTTAAAGCTGATTTAGATTTAGCCCAGCATTAAATTTTGGAATTGCAGAGAGAATGCCTTGTGTAGAGAGTTCTGCAGAAGTCTTCCCCTTTTAGATTCCACTGAATGCCAATTACCATTGCTGTCCTGAAAGGCTTTCTGAGCAGAAGGGTTTTGAGCTAATAAATACGGCTTTCGCATATGGCATTTGAGCTGTCAAGTTATGGCAAACTTCTGAGAAAGGCGGAATTTTTGTACTTGCAGGGGGTATAGCCTTCACAGTCACAAATCTCCATCCTCAGCAGTTGTGGGATAGGCTAGGACGTATCCTTTGTTAATCTGGGGACTTCTTGGATTAATGAAAGAAGTGGAAGGCTCTGCAGAAGGAATGATCAGATTGCCGTGCTATGCGGTTCGTAGCATGTTCATCTTTTCTAGTGCATCTAAAATGACATTCAGATTACTTCAACTGGCTGCAATTTAGTGAATCTAATCCCTGGGGTAGATGACTAAACTCAAATGCCAATGTTTTAATAAACTTAATGGGGAAAAATGTATAAATCATTTCTGTGTTTATTTTGTTTTTATTTTCCCTACCCTGGAATTGGCTACATTTGGGGACCTTGAAATGAGGCCAGTTTGAGGCAGAATGCTTATGCCAGCAATACTGGAAGTGTTTCACCTTGCTCCATGGGCTTGGTATATAGGTTACTGTCATCCTTGTCTACTAATACTTCTGAAATATTTAGAAGAAGGAATTGTCTTGCCACAGGGGTACGTGAGCTGATGTTGGTACGTGTTATATCTTTCAGGTTTCTCTGTGACAGTCAGAAGGATCTGGATGAGCTGCTGGATTGCCTGCACCCACAAGGAGTAAGAGAGAGCCAGCTAAAGGAGCGTTTGGAGAAAAGGTGAGCCTGCTCTTTTTTGGTTTGTGGTTTGTTGTTGTGTTTTGTGTGTTTTTTTTCTCTCTGTGTGCCTCCTCAAAGTCAAAGCAAATCCTTGTCACAGCAAGCCTTTCCATTCCTGGGGCAGCATTCCACACTTTGCTTTGATCGTGCCTGTGCTCAAGAGATACTGAGGATGAGAAATTGCTGCTTTTCTTGGGCAGTAACTGCAAGTTCTTGACAAGTAATGCTCTAAATTGTGAAGAGGTTCTGTCAGTCTTTAAATTGCTCCTTGCAACTGGAAACAAAGGCAGTGCTGTTTTACTTACAGAGCCAGAGCTACCACGTGCTTTCAAGCGTCTTTCAAAGAACGTTCTGCACTGGTGGAGCGTGTAGAACACGATGGATGCCCACAGCTCCCGGGGCAGTGGCCTGCATGTATTCAAAGGTTGCTTTTGATTTTTCCAGGTATCAGGACATCACGCATTCTATCCATTTGGCTCGGAAACAGAACTTAGGCCTCAAATCCTGTGATGGCAACCAGGAACTGCTGAACTACCTCCGAAGTGATCTAATTGAGGTTGCAACTCGGCTGCAAAAAGGAGGCCTGGGATATGTTGAAGTGACACCAGAATATGAAGCAAAAGTGAGTGAACAGGCAAAGTAGTACTGAGCCAGACAAGCACAAGGTTCTGCGGAAGGTCTTGAGTCTTTTGTTCTCCTCAGACAAGAGGATCAGGAAAATCAGTTTTCTCCGATCTTCCTAAACTATTATTGCAAGATTACATAGCTGCTGGCTCAAGGTCCTTTTAGTGTAGGTGGGTCATAATGTTGGAGCTGGTGTCCTGCACAGCTCTTAAATTGTCCTATTTCCTTCATCTGGGAGCAGAGTTCTTGATGGAGCATTAACAGAACTCTTTGTAGCTGATTTTTAGCTTCTGCATCAAAGCAAGCATGTCTTGTTGAGACAGCAGTTGTACATTTTGGAGGTTTTTTCGTAAATTCAGACCAGCTTAGGGTTGGGAAAATGATTGTGTCCCAGTTGCAGGACCTAAAGGATATTCTGTTCAGCACAAGGTAGTTACTGTGCAGTGAACTAAAGTATGAATTATTAGTGCTCTGGCTGACTTGGCCCAACTCACGTGAGCGTTACTGGGGCACTGAGTGTCTTTAGGAGGGGATAAATGTGCCTGGTGTGGGTAGAGCACACACTCCTGGGACTAGTGTGGGCTCCTCCTACCAAAGGATGACATTGTTTGGCTTGAAATGGTTTAAGCTGCATCCTGAGTCACTGCAGAGAGTTTCCTGTGTAGATGAGACTGTAAATGTTAAGAGGAGTGGAAAAGTGAAGTCACTAAAGGAGTGGAAGAATTGGCTTTGTGCTTGGTCATCGTGGATTTAGGGTTTGGGGGGGAGGTTGGTGTTTTGGTGGATTTTTCAAAGCATGATGGTTTGTTCTGAAGGGCGCTCTGCATGATCATCAGCTGTGTGTGAACTCTATCAGAAGCAGCAGCAGTATGCTGGTTCCATAACCAAATAGGGTAGATAACAACACTGCATTAAGTATCACATGTATCCATTTGCTGGACAGACCCACTTAAAACAGCCCAGAGAGTCACTTCCAACCGTTACGTGATGATGTGCTCTTCCTGACAGGTCTACTCACTAGAGAGCTTGAAGGATTTTGGAGAGTGTGTGATTGCACTCCAAGCTGGTGTTGTTAAGAAGTTTCTGCAAGGTTTCATGGCCCCCAAGCAGAAGAGAAGGAAACATCAAGGAGAAGACTACATCGCCAAGGCTGAAGAGATAGATGAAGACAAGAAAATGGCAGAAGAAGCTAAGGTATTGTTCACTCAGGGGTCTGTTTCAGTCTTGTCATACAACTCTTTGAGCAGGGACAACACGTTTTATCGGATACTAATCCTGAGCAACTTCTCCCCATTCCAAGTTTAGAGTGCAATTAGTTTGTTATTTATGGGGCCAGGAATTTCCTGGTTATTTTGAAGAGTAAAGGTATTGGCCGCATGAAAATCATACTGTGGAATCACAGTTAATTTTCTATGAGCAGGAAATGGGTCAAGTCAAGTATTTGACTTCCTTCGTGTAGTTCCTCACACAAGTTTAGTACTTTAATAAAAGCATTAGGGAGCATTTTTACAGTACTTAATGGGAGTTGTATCCATCAGAGAGGACTGCTGGATCAAGGCGTAATGCCTTGATTTGGAAAGAGGAGGAGAGCCGTGGTGAGGTCTTGGTGACTCCAAGGGAGTTAGGTTTAGGTAAATATCATCATATGCATGGAGATACCCACAGAAGATGCCAAACTGGAGGTTGCAGGCAGCTTGTCTGGACATCTGGGCAAACAAGCCATGTGTGCCTGCAGGAAAAAAGTGGGATTGTGAGAATAGAGTTCCAAATCAAAGCTCAGAAGAGGTGGAGAAGAGCTATGGAGGATTTGGTAGCATCCTACAGACAGTTGAGCTCTACTGGTGTTTATAGTGAGAGGGACAGTAGTGCTCCAGGGTCATTTCTGTGCAGAGTTGAATGGGACATTAGTGGCTCCTCACAAGACTTTCACCATTGCCCCTTTCAAAGTGCTCTGCCCTCATTGATCACTGACTTTCGCAGAAGTAGCAAGATCAGAATTGGATCAACAGAAGCACTTGAAATTCCCAACTTAAAAAAGAAATATTAGGTGCTTGACTGGTGCTGGGGTGTGTTGGGGTGGTTTGGGTTTTGTTTTTTTGGTTAAAGCTCCTATCAGTGTATGGTGGTGTGTTCAAATCCTTGCATGGTGGTGTGTTCAAACCCTTGTTTGAACATCAGGTCTTTGCTGTGCTGTGGCATCGCTGTGTTAGCAGGATATTTGCATAGGCACTAGAAATTTTCACATTCCTCAGGTGTCCTGAGATATTTAAACTTTGCTAACTTTGAATCTTCTAGTCTTTAGTGCAAAGGGAGTAAACGGCTATCTTACCCTAAAAGCTATAAGCAGAATACAGAGCTGTAAAAATCACTTGTCTGGGGCAAAAAGGACCTGGATCATCACATTTCCTGGATCTACAGCAACATCTTATTGTGCCTTACCCTCATATGGCTTACAACTGGAACCGTGGGAGTTACACCTGTAGGGCATGCTTTAAGGGTAACATCACATTTACTGCAATATCTAAATGAACAGTAATTAAGCACCGTGATCTCTGCATTTGAGCCCTGGTCACTTCTCTGTTATTGCTAAAGCTAGATCAGATTTAAAACCCAAGCCTTTTTTTTTTTTTTTTTTTCCTTGAGAATTGAGCCATTTTGATCATGAATGTTCTACCTTAGAGCATTCTTCTCTTACTCAGAGACATGGCTACGGAGCGTTGTTCATTACAGCAAGGCCAGGCTTCATTCCAGCTGTTCCAGAGCTCTCATCTCCAGCAGCCTGGTGAGACCAAGTGCTCTGTGGGACTGAAACATCCCCATTTGTACTTTCCCCTCTGTAAACCAGCTGGAACAGTGGGATTCCTGAATATTGCTGGACTTGTAATCACAAGTTACTTTGAATTATATTTTTTTTTCTAGTATTACCCAATTTGTCAAATGTGACTGCATATGGTGCTAGAGCTCAGCCCTGTGGGTGCAGGGGCACGGGTGTCAGTCCTGCTGGTCCAGGTGTCCACTCCTGCAGGTCTCCCCTCGGAGCGCTGGCCTTTGTGGTGTGCCAGTGTCTCTGGAGCATTTATTTCTGCAGTGCAGCGTCTTCTTTAACTGGCTCAGAGTTTTATAGATATTTGTGGTGGTACAAGCAATGTTCAACTTCTTTGTTGGTTTTCAGGTTGGTTTGTTTGGGTTTTGTTGGGGGAGGCAAGGGGGATGTTGCCTCAGTTTACCTTGAATGAGCTTTCATTCTGCCAAAGCAGAAAACCTTTAGAAATGACCTTGAAAGAGCAACCCAGATCTTAGAAATAGTTATCCAATAAAAAACCCTGGCTGTCAGGCTTTTAAAGACAAATCTCCTGCACAGGCCAAGATTTATGAAGTCTTTCAGAGCCAGAACTGCACTTGGGAGTACATAGCAGGTAAAATATGGCATAGCTATACTGGAAAAACACACTTAATGTACTTACAGCCTCTACGAGTGAAATTGCAGTCCTGCAGCATGGTTGTGTCTCATTTTTCCTGTGAGAAACAAGTTATAGCTTAATAGGCACCCGTTTGCTGACATAATTGTCTACACAGAGTGTTCCTGCTGGCTCAGCGGCACCGCCAGGGCCTGTCTGTGCCTCTGTGTGTGAGTGTTCCCGTTTCCAGTGGCAGTGGCACTCCAGACTGTCCCTGAAGAGGAGAGGGAATATCTGACCTCTCTTTGGGTGACTCTGCAGCACTAGAACCTGAGCACAGTGTGTGTGTTGGGGGGGTCCCACCCCCGCCACAGGCTCTGGGGGTTTGCAAGGGAAAGGCCGGGGGCGTCAGCCCTCGCCTGCAGACAAGGCCTCAAAGAGCAGCTTCACAACCCAATTGTTGTGCAATTCCAGTTCCAGCTGCTCAGAGGGATCTACCTCTGCCATCGTGGGGTACCAGATGAGAGGTTTCTAGCTGGAGCTTTGTCCACCTTTCCCAAAGCAGGCCTTTTCTCTCACTCTGAAGTTGAAAATGTGACTGAGGGCTTCTCCTTTAGTATTTTTGTGGGTTGGTTTTCTTGTTTGTCTTTTATTTTTTCTCCTGCTAGACTGCTCCTCTCCAGTCAGGAGGGCGTTCAAGTCATTTCTTTCAGTCTCATGTTTTGCCTAGTTGGCAGTCTGAACTCCCTTGGTAATGGTGCTGCTAAAATGCCATAGTCTCATGATGCTTGGGAAGCAAGGCTAAAAATCTGTTAAATTCCACAGGCTTGGGGAGAAAAATCTAAGCAAAACTTGCCAACAGCTTTTGCAGATTTATCTTGGCCCAGCAGTCACCTAGTATGTTAACAGCAAAACCCGTGGAACAGTTACTTGGAAAATCAATTACACAGTATGTGAAGCACCTCAACAATGTTCTGCAAAGAAATAGCCCGGTGCGGTGTGATCTACCACAGTGAGCTGGGCAGGCTTCCCTTTGTCTTGAGTGTCCTGGGCTCCAGGTTCCACTAGCAATGGCGGCAAGGATGTTGGCATTTTAGGAAGAGTTTGTGTGTTTTTCCAAGCATCTAATATATGCTGGGCTTCCTCGGATTCAGTGGGAGGAGAATGTGCAACTCTGCAAAAATCCTGGGTTTTGTTTGGCTCCCAAATTGCTGTCAGCTGCAGAGTTTAGATTTTCCCATCTGACACTTCACTATTTGTTTTTTCTTTCTCCTGGGGTAGAAGAACATTCACTTGAGTCCTATTATGTCCCTGTCATGTCTAGGCCATCACCTCATTGTTGTAAAGCAAAGGATTAATGTTGGAGTTGACCATGTAGTGGCTCTGGATTACTTCTCTGTTATGGTGCGTTTCCGATTTCCTGCAGCGTCCTTTCCAAACCTCCGGAGCTGGGTTGGAGATTCCTCATGCAGCTGGCTGTGTGCAGCCTCCAGCAGTTGCCTTGGTGCAAATCTCAGATTTAATGCTTTCATCTTCATTTGCAGCTGATTCTGGGATTTCACATGCTCTGAGGTCATCTTGTCTCAGGAAAACGGCCGGTTTCATGTTTTGGGGCTGCAAATGCTTTGCCTGTCAAACCTGATTGTTGCTGATGTCCTGGTCCCCTCTGCCAGCTGAGCAGCGGGAGGACCAAGAGGCCCAAGTGGTGGATCTTGGTGATGCTCTCCATGTCTGCAGAACCCACTGGAGGGCAGCACAGGCTTCTCCAAGCCCCTGTGCTCGGGGGGTGTTGCCAGCTGTCTCCAAGCTTTCATCCTGCATTTTACAGTGCTAGGTTTCTGCCTTTTATTTTCTTAGCCTTGATGATTATTTGGGTTAGACTTTCAGAATTTAGTGGAGTTCACGTAGGTTGTTTCAGCCTGGCTGTGAACTGCAAAAGTTTCCAACAAACTCTGATCCAGTGAGGCTGGTTATGGATAAACCACAAATAGCACTGCTGAGGCTATATAGAAGGAAAGAAATAACATAGTTGAGCTTTGGTTATTAAGGGCCCCAGCTAAAGGATATAAAAACATCTTCAGACTGTAGCAAGCTGTGTCTGTGTGCTTCGTTGTAAGTTGTTAGGTCTGTCTGCAGGTTGCTTCAGCCATGGAGAAATGGAAGACAGCAATCCGTGAGGCCCAGACCTTCTCCCGTATGCACGTGCTGCTCGGGATGCTGGATGCCTGTATCAAGTGGGATATGTCGGCAGAGAATGCCAGATGCAAAGTGTGTCGCAAGAAAGGTATGCATTCCTGCCCCGAGCCTGCGTAACAGTTGGACGCTGTCACCTCTCCATGCCCTGCTTAGGCAACGTGCCCTTGTAGTCTGTCACTCTGTCTTTGGCTGTATTTTGAGTTTTGGATCTCAGGATTTACAGTCAGAAGCATTGATCTCGCAGAAGCATTTTGACCCTGACTCCAATAAACTGTTCTTACAAAATCAGTACACAGTCTTGCAGAACATTGCAGAGCTGCTATCCCCTGGATATTTAGGCTACTTGGACACAAGTCATCTACAAACCCTTCTGGGAACACTTGTGCCACTGTCCATTCCCTGATTTCATTTTTGAGTTGGAATGGTTTTCAGGTCTCCGAGCCTTGTCAGTTAATCTTTTACAGAAGGAACAAGCAAGGAGAGGTTGGGAAGGTTTTTTTATCCTTTGTAGCCACGTGGGAGTGAGGTGGGGTGATGCTACTTTGGGGTGGGAGTGGGCTTGATGAGCTGGAAGCAGCAAACCCTTTGCCTCTCGTATGAGAGCAGAGAAATGAAGCTACGTGCCTGTGGCTGCTGCTCTGCTAAGGCTGGGGAAGTAACTAAAAAGTGACAAGGGACCACCTTCTTTGTATGCACGACAGCATGAAGGGTTTTAAAGTGTTGCAGGTGGAGGGGGAAGCAGCAGGGGTGTCACCAGTGACAGAGTGCTAGTATTTGTTCTGCCATAACCTCTCCTTTTGGATGGAAGCCTGGAGAAAAGAGCTTGGTGGTACATTCTGCCTCATCATGTGCTTTTTGTCTCACTTTTTCTATTTGCTGAAACAGTGGTGGGAAATGAGGGCAGACAGACCTCTGGGGGAATGCTGGGCCACTTTTGTTTACCAGAAGGCTATGCCATGCACCTCTTCAAAGAAATAAGGACTGAATTGGTACAACATCCTTCTTCATTGTGGAGCCTCAGGGCTATTCCAAACCAATACAAAACCTGTCCTATCTGTTGTTGAGAGGGGGGTTCTAGGCAGATGTAAGAGGGGGTTCACCTGAGACTAACATTATAGTTTCACAGAATTTAAGAACTGGGATGTTAGACAAAGAGACATGCTGGCAAGCTCTCTGCACTGTGCTTTTTTTCCTCTTCAGTAAATGAAATAGCTGGCTCAGGATTGTCTCCCCTTTTTCCTGCATCAGTGAGAAGCACAGAGAAGCTAGTTCAGCTGCATACTGATTTTCTTTGTAGGCTTACTACCTTAAGTAGAAAGAAGGTGCTGTGCAGGTTGACCAGATTTGGGCTAGAATAAGAATAGCTGTGTTTATAGCTTCTTGCTAGGCTCTTGGGCATTTTTGCAGCAAATTTCTCTTTCCCTGTGTTTGGCTCAAGATTTAGCTTGGGTGGAACCTATTTGGCAGATTTCTAACTTTGCCTCAAATGAAATCTTTGCAGGGCATGGGACTTTACTTTGTTTTGTTTGTTTTTAAACACTGCTTGGCTTCCACTGCAATGGTGGAACAGAGGAGGAAGGATCCCTGCCATCAGAGGGCACTTTGCATCTTTCTCTTGCTTTGTCCTGACCTCCAGCGCTGCAGCAGCTTCTGCTTCTCAGGTTGAGCGAGGTTGCAGCGCTCGGTTACACAAGTGCATCGCCCTCTCTTAGGTGAGGATGACAAGCTGATCCTGTGTGATGAGTGTAACAAAGCCTTCCACCTCTTCTGCCTGCGACCGGCGCTCTACGAGATACCCGATGGCGAATGGCAGTGCCCAGCGTGCCAGCCTTCCACTGCCAGGCGCAGCTCGCGGGACAGGTGAGTGACCCTCCATCCTCTGCGCTGCCCCTGAGGCTCAGCTTCAGCCCAGCTCTCACCAAACGACCCAAACAGGCTGGGACAGATCCCCTTTTGTAGGTTTGAAATAGCCATTGAGTTAACTCAATGGCACTGGAACAATAGAAAAGCAATTTTTTCAGGCTGTAACATTAGCACACCTGCGTTGTACTGACCCATGACAACTTCAGGGGTTTCAATGACTAACTTCAGTTTGGCAGGGAAAACACACTGAAACCATCAGCCAAAACTGGATGCACTCTAAGGGCTGTAGTTTTCTTTGACTGAGCAGCTGGTTGGGTTGCTTTTTCCAGAGGAGTGTAGTTGGTGGCACTGCAGGTCTGTATAGTGTTATAGTGTCATAGTGTTGTCCAGGCCAGAAGGGACCTCCAAAGGTCATCTGGTCCGACCTCCCCACAGTCAGCAGGGACACCCCCAACTAGACCAGGTTGCCCAGGGCCTCGTCGAGCCTCACCTTGAATATCTCCAGGGAAGGGGCCTCAACCACCTCCCTGGGCAACCTGTTCCAGTGCTCCACCACCCTCACAGTGAAGAACCCTCTCCTAATCTCCAGTCTAAGTCTGTTCCCCTTCAGCTTAAAGCCATTGCCTCTCGTCCTGTCATTGCAGGCCTTTGTCAACAGGTTCTCCCCAGCCTTCCTGTAGGCTCCCTTCAGGTACTGGAAGGCCGCTATTAGGTCTCCCCGAAGCCTCCTCTTCTCCAGGCTGAACAACCCCAGCTCCCTCAGCCTGTCCTCGTAGCAGAGGTGCTCCATCCCCCTGATCATCCTCGTGGCCCTCCTCTGGACCCTCTCCATCAGGTCCATGTCCTTCTTATATTGAGGGCTCCACACCTGCACACAATACTCCAGGTGAGGTCTCACCAGAGCAGAGTAAAGTGGCAGAATCACCTCTCTGGACCTGCTGGCAACGCATCTTTTGATGCAGCCCAGGATGGGATTGGCCTTCTGGGCTGCAAGTGCCCACTGCCTGCTCATGTCCAGCTTCTCATCCACCAGCTTATCTGAGCTTGTGCCCAAGAAGAAAACTTAGTTCTGGAGTCTTCCCTGTGGCTGGTAAGGATCACACAGTGGTCCTCCGCAGTTGTTCCCATGTAAGGTTGATGTTGCTATTTCCTCACTTCCCTTTTCTAAGGAGCAATCCTTTTCTAGAAGATATGTAATTAGTCTTATTTTCTGTAAATGAATTCTGAAGCTCAGATTGAATCCCCACTCCCATCAGGTGAGGGAGCTCCATGGCATTCTAGAATAGAGTTGGGGGAAAAGAAAAGGAAAAGAGCAGAACTCGAGGCTGTCTTAAAGCTGATTTAGATTTAGCCCAGCATTAAATTTTGGAATTGCAGAGAGAATGCCTTGTGTAGAGAGTTCTGCAGAAGTCTTCCCCTTTTAGATTCCACTGAATGCCAATTACCATTGCTGTCCTGAAAGGCTTTCTGAGCAGAAGGGTTTTGAGCTAATAAATACGGCTTTCGCATATGGCATTTGAGCTGTCAAGTTATGGCAAACTTCTGAGAAAGGCGGAATTTTTGTACTTGCAGGGGGTATAGCCTTCACAGTCACAAATCTCCATCCTCAGCAGTTGTGGGATAGGCTAGGACGTATCCTTTGTTAATCTGGGGACTTCTTGGATTAATGAAAGAAGTGGAAGGCTCTGCAGAAGGAATGATCAGATTGCCGTGCTATGCGGTTCGTAGCATGTTCATCTTTTCTAGTGCATCTAAAATGACATTCAGATTACTTCAACTGGCTGCAATTTAGTGAATCTAATCCCTGGGGTAGATGACTAAACTCAAATGCCAATGTTTTAATAAACTTAATGGGGAAAAATGTATAAATCATTTCTGTGTTTATTTTGTTTTTATTTTCCCTACCCTGGAATTGGCTACATTTGGGGACCTTGAAATGAGGCCAGTTTGAGGCAGAATGCTTATGCCAGCAATACTGGAAGTGTTTCACCTTGCTCCATGGGCTTGGTATATAGGTTACTGTCATCCTTGTCTACTAATACTTCTGAAATATTTAGAAGAAGGAATTGTCTTGCCACAGGGGTACGTGAGCTGATGTTGGTACGTGTTATATCTTTCAGGTTTCTCTGTGACAGTCAGAAGGATCTGGATGAGCTGCTGGATTGCCTGCACCCACAAGGAGTAAGAGAGAGCCAGCTAAAGGAGCGTTTGGAGAAAAGGTGAGCCTGCTCTTTTTTGGTTTGTGGTTTGTTGTTGTGTTTTGTGTGTTTTTTTTCTCTCTGTGTGCCTCCTCAAAGTCAAAGCAAATCCTTGTCACAGCAAGCCTTTCCATTCCTGGGGCAGCATTCCACACTTTGCTTTGATCGTGCCTGTGCTCAAGAGATACTGAGGATGAGAAATTGCTGCTTTTCTTGGGCAGTAACTGCAAGTTCTTGACAAGTAATGCTCTAAATTGTGAAGAGGTTCTGTCAGTCTTTAAATTGCTCCTTGCAACTGGAAACAAAGGCAGTGCTGTTTTACTTACAGAGCCAGAGCTACCACGTGCTTTCAAGCGTCTTTCAAAGAACGTTCTGCACTGGTGGAGCGTGTAGAACACGATGGATGCCCACAGCTCCCGGGGCAGTGGCCTGCATGTATTCAAAGGTTGCTTTTGATTTTTCCAGGTATCAGGACATCACGCATTCTATCCATTTGGCTCGGAAACAGAACTTAGGCCTCAAATCCTGTGATGGCAACCAGGAACTGCTGAACTACCTCCGAAGTGATCTAATTGAGGTTGC
>JAHREE010149027.1:0-11498 GCA_033628505.1 Tringa tobata | reverse complement strand
AACCTGTAGTTGTGCCTGGGATTGCTGTGACCCATGTGCAGGACCTTGCGCTTGGCCTGGTTGAACTTCATGAGGTTTGCCCAGGCCCACCTCTCCAGCCTCCAGGTCCCTCTGGATGGCATCCCTTCCCTCCGGCGTCTCAACTGCACCACACAGCTTGGTGTCATTGGCAAACTTGCTGAGGGTGCACTGTATCCCAGTGTCCATGTCTCCAACAAAGATGTTGAACAGCACCGGTCCCAGTACTGACCCCGAGGAATGCCACTCATCACTGGTTTCCATTTGGACATTGAGCCATTGACCGCAACCCTGTGAGTGCAGCCATCCAGCCAGTTCCTGATCTACAGAGTGGTCCATCCATCAAATCCATGACTTTCCAATTTAAAGATGAGGATGTCAAGCAGGACAGTTTCAGACACTGTGCATTATTCTTGCTCTGGATGTTACCTTCTTCAGTTGTTATGTTAGAAAGCTAGGGAGAGTTGCTGGAAAGCGATGGTTGTTTTTAAATTTTAGTAAGTAGATAATTACAGTAATTATGGTTCTGGTTTTATACTGAAACAATAACCTGCGTCCTGACCCTTCACACCTCTTCCTACTTATTTTTTTGAAGATTGCTCTTTTCACTTATAAGATATGGTTCTTTTTTACATCCAGATAGATTAAAAATAGAAGTTTTATTTATTGTATGGACACTAGCTTGAAGAAGTTAAAACACGTGGTTTTAATTTGGCTTAAAAGTCAGACTTGTTTAGTCTTTTTATTTTTCCAAATAGAAAAATTTAAAAAGAAAGATTTAAACAGTTTTCTGTGTTCTTATTGTTGCCATATGGTATTAGTAACCAAACCTCCCTTCAGTGCGTTTAATTCCTTTCCCATTTGGCATACATTCACAGTACACTTGTATATAGCATACTCTCTGTGTGACGATACCTCTTAGAGAAAAACTCCCTTCACAGGTCACTGGATGGATGACACACCATTAATTTTTATGTTTCTGTTAAACAAAGATCTGGAAATTTAGTACTGGACATGAATTTGTTACAGATTGCCAAGAGCAGGAAAAATCTCTCATCTGAAATCTGAACTTTTCCATCAGTCAGTCACCAGGATGTTTTCGGTCACTATTGAGTTTCTACCAGTCAGGGACTGTTATGCACTTATTAAGAGTGTCAGTTTTCACATTTTATATGAATGTATTCTATTAGACAGTGACAATGAATTTGGAGAACTGGAGGTCACCTCAGGTCACACGTTCCATTTATTGGATTTTAACAAGGAAAATTTTTATAAATAGATGTAAGTACATGATTACAAAATTGCACTGCGTACTTCTAGAGTCTCTAAAGAGGGGGGAAATGCTGTGAAGATTACCTGCCTTCCTGCCCTGCACTGCTTTGTTAATGGAGGAGTTTTCCATTCTGTTTTTATGGCATATCAAAAGATTATAAGCACCATGGGAATTTGTGTATTTGTGGTGGTGAAGAGCTCAGTGTTTAAGCGGAAACCATCTTAGTGTTAGTTATGAGCTGTTCTCTGATGGGGGGAAGAAATAAAATGGAATATCACATTGTTGAAGAAGGAACTGGCCAGGGACTATACAAGTGCTATCAGTGATGTACAGCAAAAGGCAGATCCAGACATCACTAAATGTGAGCAGGAACACAGGCATTTAAACCTGTGTGCTTGTGTTTGTGTATTTATTCACATACCCATGCCTATATGTATATATGAATGTGTTGTGTGCACTGTGCTCACACGAGGTTAGATTAAGCAAGAGGTGGTAATGATAAAGCATGTGTGAAAGTAACTCAGTAGTTGTGTCTTTGGGCCAACGCAGAGTTTCAGGCCTCGTAGCTTTCTGTCCTGGAAAGTTACAGTCATGGAGCAGTATCTCCCATGTAGCTGAAATAAGATATCCATAGGTTTTTTTATAGTTAAAATTCTGAAAAAAACAGGTCCTGTATTTTCTGTGTGCATTTAACAAAGTCAAAGACTTCAGATTTCTGTTTTTTAAAAAAGGGAAATTTTTACTTTGGGTATTTGAAAACTTATCTTTAAGAATATTTTAGGTAACTCAGGACCTGGTCACTTTTCTGCTGAGCAAGTAGATGGAATTATTCTTTAATATTTCTAGCCTTTTAACATTTTATATCTATCATAAATGTCTGCAAAATATATTAGAGTATGTTGTAGGGAGAATGTAGACCGATATGATATTTTCTTTCAGCAACCTAGAATCGTATACCTGGGAAGTTACTGTGGAGCCTTGGGATAAGGGCATATCTGCACCACCCTTCTTTTTTTTTTTTAACTTAAAAACAGCTGTTGAAACAGTGACATCATGGAATGTGACATGACTGTGGAAACTGCTAACAAAGTCAAGCTTTGAAAGCATCAAACTACATAAAGTGTTGGAGAGTTGCTTTAGTGTCTAGGATGATTTACAAGGTTTCCTCAGGCATTACACATTCACATCTTTACCAAAGAAACACTTGGGTTTTCTTTAGTTCCCCTTCTGAATAACCTATTTTTATCATGCAAACATGGCTACAGACTAAGCTTGTGGAAGTATTTCTGGAAAAACACAACATGTATGTTGCTTGCACATCTTTGTGGTGTTACCATAAACATTCAGAAGATGTAGGATTTCTCATGTCTTCTTACTTGGCAGCTGTGCTTTGTAGAGGGATTCGGGCTGGGGGTGACGAAAGCTGTCCAACTAGTGAGGACAGTCTAGTGAAACTATGGACGTTTCTTCTTGCAGACTGCACAAGCAGGTGACATGTTGATGTCCTAGGGACACAAGAAGTGCTCACGTGCCCTTGCTGCCTCTCCAGCGCCCTGCCTTCCCGAGGGGCAGGAGGCTTGGCTGGCACAGGTTGCTGCATGTACTGGCTTTACTGTCTTTGGCCCCGTCCGTGTTTGGCTTCCTAGGCTGTTGGCAGCTGTTCTGGCAAGAAAAACACTGGGTGAGATTTTATTTTAGCAGTGGGTTTTTTGTTGTTTTAACTAGCCATTTGAAGTGTGCTTTTTGCAAGTCAGATGAAAGCAGATCACTACTACAGTGACATAGTAGATAATTAACTGGGGTGAAAGAAAGCCTAATTTCTTGGTTTTATTGGGAAAATAATGTTTTAATTACCTAGTCTATCACAGAGGAAGGAAGAATTGTTACAGCTCATTGGAATAAGAACAAAGTCCAAGAGAGCCTTTGCTGTTGTACAGAGACTCATATGTTTGTTTTGCATGTAGCTGCTGCACTTAAAATAAATGTCCCAAGGACAACTGAAATCTCAAAATGCTCTTTCAAAACTCACCAAAAAAAGTTTGCGTGGATGAGTGAAGGAACGTTGTACCATTCATCCAATGCCATTTTTCCTCTCCTCCTGTATTCTGTGTCTGTAGTCTGATTCGTGTCTTGCTCCCCCTGCTCCATGAACTGATTCATCTTCTCTCCTTCCTCTGCCTAAACGTAGTAACTCTTACCCACGGCCCTTCTCCCTTCCCATTTCTGCTCTCTGCCTCCCGTGGTTCCCAGACAGGAGGACTTCTCAGCGCTGTGGTGGTCTTTCACAGCTGCTCACAGCCAGTGCTGCTGGAAGCTCTGTGACACGTGTCCCCCGCCCTTCCTTGCAGGGGCTACTGGCACGGTGGTGGCTGTGCTGTGCAGGGGCTTGTCCCTCTCCCAGGACATCCCACGTTTTTCAAGGTCAGATGGCAAGAATGGGAAGTGGCAAGGTGCTATCTCAGACTTGCTGGAAGATGAACGTGGTTTGTAAAGTCCTGCAAGTCACATCTCCAGGGAGCAGGCTGTGCACATTTTCTCTGAAGTCTGTCAGAGGCTGAAAGAAGGGAGATAAACCACCAAGGAGTAGCACCAAGGACCCTTAATGAGCCAGGGAACTAGACTGGGGATAGGGAATAGCTAAAACAACTTCTTACCTGTGTTTTGGGCAGCTGAAGCATTGATAGGCTGTTTTTCTCTGTAGAACTTGTAGCAAATTGCTGTGGGTACTGTCATTATCTATGGGTCTCATTTCATTTCTGTACAAAACAGCAGTATTCATATTTGAAATTATTCTGGGTCTACTGGAGATTACACATGTACATGTATGTAGTGTATCTGTATCTAAATACAACCCAGTCTGTATATGCACAGAAATCCATCCGTTTGTTACCTGATGAAGAGAACAGTGATGGCTAAACCAGCACTCCTTGAAATGCCTCAAAACTGCAGACAGTAACGGCATCTCTTTGTATTTCCATGAAGTGATGCAATATGGAGATGTTGTTTGTCACAGACAGTAAAGAATGTGTTTTGTTCTGCTTTGTTTATTTTTTTTTTTAGGAGAGGATGCTGCTCCACATTTGAATTCACATGTTTCTGCGGAAAAAGTGTCAGTGAAGCTGCCAGTGAAGCTGCCTTCCATGGACAGAGACAACGAAACACAGAGTATGAGTAGTGTACGTGGCAATTCAGATTCTTCAGGGACAGATACGTTTTAAAGCTTGCAGCTTTTTATGACAGTCACTGTCTGAAGATTTTGTCATTGGTACATTTGTCTCCCTACTGTGATAGTTTGGGTCTTTCATCAAAATCCTAGTCTTTCAGTACTGTTTATTTTCTAGTATTTTTCTTATAATTTTGTTAATGATTATAAATTTAGGCAATGATTCTGTTTGTGAATATATCAAATATTTTTAAGCAAATAAAATGCAATTCTTTCAGAATCATTGTGAGTTTAAATCAGTAAAGACCATTTAAATATTTATTGTACATATAGGTGAATGTGGAGATGATGAGTATTAAAATCCATGGCAAAAGCTATCTTGCTGATGGAGAAAAATGCTTGGCTCATTACAGTGTCAGTACTGTCAAAATGCTGAGCCAAAGGGAAATATATTTGAAATCAAAGTTTGCAAGAAAATTGTATCTTCAGAGCTTGTGCATTCTTAGAAGACTGCTAACACAAGATGGTAATTCAAAATTGTATCTAAAAAAAACATTAGAATTTGAGGAACTATGAGGAATTTATTTTTTTTTTTAATTACAAGAATTTTTCAGCATTTTTGGTATTTGTTTCCCTAAAGATTTTTTCCCATCTTGAAACATGTCTGAATGAGAGGTTGTGTGGGTGGGGTTACTCCTTCTCATGAGACAGAGGTGGTTGCTGCAGTCTCAACCCTTCAGAAGCATGATAAGCTTTAGTATCCCAGAGACTCTTCAGGTTTTTATTGTTTCAATCAGGACAATGTGGTTGATCCAGCAGTGTCTGTGGGGGTAGGCAGTATCTAAGCAGAATAAGAAAGAGGAATTCAGACATGTTCCAGTAGGAAAACTCGGAAAGGAACTCTTCTCCAGACAGGGTGAACACAGCTTTTGCTCTGTTCCTCAACCAGTCAGAGCTTTTCATGGGATATCTGTGGGAAAGAAGAGATACTGTGGTACTTTCAAAGATGTGGGGCATGAACGCATTTCTCAAAAGCTTGGAAAAAGTGCTTCTTTTTTGGTTGACTTGTACCGTGTTGTGACACTGGAGCATATAACTCCATCTGCACAGCTTCCTTGCATCCCTTAATAAGAGGCACTTTGTTGTTGCAGATACTCTCAGACATGAACAGTTCCCATTACTCTTATTTTATGGAGCCTGCACTAATTTAATCTCACCATAATAGAGAAAGATTAGAGGTTCCTCTTGGTTTTATTTTGATCTCATTGACTGCAAGGTTCAGTTGATTTGCTGCGGAATCTGCAAAGGTAGATGGAAAAAGGAAGAGCTTCAGCCATAAGGTTGGGAACATCCAGAGGATTCAACATTAAAGAGAGTCTCTTTAGCGAGTTGTAGAGTTGATTTCTTGTCTGTCTTGACAGACATGTAAATAGTGGGTTTGGGTGAGGGGTAAAAGCATGGCAGGCTTCATGCAAAATGCAACAAAAAAGAAAAGATACAAATGAGACACCATTACTGGGAGCTGGTTTTCAGCGTGTGATGCCAGAAGCGCTGTCTCCAGTGGTAAAGCTGCTTCTGGATGTTCTTACACTGTGACAAGCCACCAGCAGACCAGAGTATCTGTGAGGTTGTGCTGATGCTGCTCTCTGTGGAACGGCACTATAAATCAGACTATTGACACAATCAATGCTTTGAACGGCAGCAGCCATTTTTAGGAAGGTGAAGGTGATCTTTTACCCAGCATCTATTTGCTACAGCCAGGCATCAAGTAGTTGCAATAGAACTGCCAGGATAATGAAATGCACTGGGGAGAACAAGAGCTTCTTAAACCAACTTCCCTGCAAGAGAAAAACCTTCATCAAACTGTTCCGTGCACTGGGACATCAATCTGCTAGGTGGGGTTTTTTTTTAAGATGCTACTACATAATTTAGGTCCCCTTTGTTGCAGTGTAAATAGGGAACGAGCTGTGCTCGGCCTGCGCCCAGAGCTGCAGGCCTGGATCAGGACCGCGCGTCACTAAACGAAGCTCAGTAATGGGACTGGGCACAGGCAGAGAGCTGACAAACTCCGGATGAGACGGGAGGCAGCAGATGGATACACAGACAAGGAGAGTGTGCAGGAAGGGAAGAGACAGCACTTGCTGCTGGGAGAGGCAGTCGTCTCATCGTACCAGGAAAATAACCCTGTCAGATTTTACTGCCTGCAGTGCTGAGCACCTCACATTTAGCTCTACGTTCTCTTGTTTTCCCTTCCTGTGAACAAATGCCTTTAAGTCAAAGGTGTTGTGGTTGTCATTGACTGAATCCTAAAGAAATGGGCCGTGTTTTTATGAACATATGTCAGAAAATGCCCAGTGAAGACCATTTTCAGTCAGTTTTGAAAATTCCCCGTAGAGTTAAATTCTCTCCCAACTCAACACGACTGAGTGATCTTTCCGGAAGCTTCCGAGTGCCTGGCACTGTGCTGGAAAGATCTGCTGCTGGTGGGGATTACATTGTGGCAGTAGGATGTGCTAATTTTTCATCCCCACTGCAACCTCCACTCTTTCCATTCAAAAAGAATTTTGGAGAGGTGAAAAAAGTGCAAACCGTTTGCTTTTCCTTCCCCAGAGCTTCCCCAAAATGAAGTATTCTGTCACATAAACAAAAGGGGACCTCTGTAAATATGGCACCACGTGCACAGATCGTATTACAAGTATTTATATTCCTAGGAAAAGTAAAGGCGGCAGAGAGGGGGCCCGGGGGGAGGTGGGGTTGCTTTGGTTTTAATCAGAGTTTCTATTTTTCCTTTGAAATGCAAAAAAAAAAAAAAAGTATCTTCTAGAAATTTATCTATTTCTTACTTTTGGATTCAGTCTTGTATTTCAGATTCCTGTAAATAGTTTTCCGGAGTTTGAAATGGTAAGCACATGTTCTGCGAACACAGCCAAGTTGTGATAAGGAATTCGTCTGTCTGTGTCTCCAAGTTCCATTTTGTTTCCGCAGCTTTTATGATTGAAAATGCACATTTCTCATGGGCACTCACAGAACTGAAACAGCATGATTTACAAGCTCGCTAAATGGATTTCTTCCAAGCAAGTCATTGGGGTATGTCATCAAAGCTTAACAGCATCAAATAGAATTCCATCCAGGAAAAGTATTAAAAAACCACCACTTTACAGCTATATTTCCAGTTAATTCTCAGCAGCAGAGGTGGGGGTTAGGCGAGTGTTACTGGATTTCAGGATCGTAGTGTGGAAACCAAAACCCTGGCTTTATTTTTTTGGTTGAAATGAATTCTTGGTGAAGCTTCCTTGTATTTTCCCTTAGGAAAGCACTCAAATGATAATATTTGTTCGTGGGTTGGACTTGCAGTATAAGAAAGTGCAAAACTGAAATGTCAGAAGTGTTTATATTTGTAGAGCGTCTTTTTCTGACTTTGGTAAGCAAAATCTGGCACTTTAGATGTGAGGTGCTCAAAATCGAGTTGTTTTTTTCTTCCTACTCTCCCCCTCCCTGAAGAAAAAAGAGAGATGCTGTGTGGTGAGGATGGTAGCAATAAAAAGAACGGGTGGATCTAGAGTTCCTAGCGCAGGCAGAGCACACCTGCCTCCAGCACAGGCTCCTGGGACAGGACTCCAGCCATAAACTGGTAGGTGGTTTGTCTGATGCCAGTGTCACCCTTCCCCTGTTCAGATGAGTCATCTTGCTTTTCAGTATAGGAAGCAGAAAATTTCATGTGCATGCCTAATCTTATCTGAATTGTGGGAAAGTGGATAAAGTGAGTTTTCTGTTATTTCTGTTCACCTTCATAGCTCAGAGATGGAAGTTGTCAAAATTAGCTGCTAAAAACATATGCTAACCTTGCAAGTTGCTTTACAAATCACTACAGGATGTTGTTTCTGTCCTGACTGGATGAAGATGTATGTGCCAACCTCCTCCGTGTGAATTAAGGACTCAGATGTTTTAAATTACACATGTACAAAAAGTTGCTGGATCCCAGTCTGAAATGCAGCCATTTTAAGAACAGAACCCTGCAGCTGTTAACAGCTCGCTGTTAACACTCGACACAAGAGTTTAAGACAGAAAAGCAAGAGGATTGTGTCCTACAGAATTGACATGACATGAGAAATTCATCCTTTCTATAGGTGTCCAACAGTGTGTTGTATGTGGGACTGTCAGCTGCTGTATAAGCATTGTGGTATTCGTACTGGTTGGCAGGTGTGTTCCTGTGGAGCTCTTTTTTTCTCCCCTTCTTCTGCTGCACTCCTGATTTAGATACATGTCTTTAAAAGTTTTCTCTAACATATTCATTATTATAGTTGTTTGGTGAGATAATGCGAAGCCAGAAGGAATTCTGGCCACATCTTTGTGACTTCTTCAGCCTGATGGGGCTCTTCTCTGCCTCTCCAAGGTTGTCCTTTTAACATCTCAATACAGAAACATATGAGGGAACTGCAACAGAAGCTGTTGTCAGAAATCTCAAAAGATTTTGGAATCTCACTATGGTGACATGGCCATAATAATGGCATGGGCCCTGCTCCTGTGATAGCAATAATACAGACCTACAATCCTGTGTCCACATCTAGAGCTTTTGTTACATTTTGGGTATGTATGTGAGAAACACCAAATCACTAATAGAACATGAAAAGAGGGCAAAGTCTTCGAAGCAAAACTACAAAAAAGTTTATTAAAATGTACAGGTCAGCTGAGCTGGGTGCCTTCCCTAAAAAGGAGACACGCACTCCTCTTGGCTCTTAGAGAAATTAAACCTTTTCCCGATGGCCTGATTTCCCTGTCCCTTTTCCCTATCGGCCAGGTGGGTACTCAGGACCAACTTCCCGTCTGCCTACTGAGCTCGTGTCAGGATTACAATGGTCTTTCTTTTCTTATGACCTCCTTTGCACAATTTTTGGTTACAAACTGCTTGCACAGACAATTCACACAAGTTCCCTTTTACAAAGTGTAGCTCTGTGTTAGTCTGAGTTTATAGAAACTTATTTTCCATAGGCACAGACAAATTCATTTATGGCTGAAGCAAAATGGTTATCCATCTCTTACAGGTAGAAGTTGAAACCCCCTTTTGGTCTCATCCTCTGCCTTCAGAGGTGAGTGCAGAAAGTGGACTCATGATTTAGGAGATTTTTGTGGGTTTTTTTATTTTATACATTGCTTCATCCCTAGGTCAAAAACCAGAACATAAGAGAAAAGTCAAATCAGAAGTGGAATCAGAAGCCTGTGAGATGCTTTGTTCATGGAGGAGTGGTTCCCTAATATTTCCAGTCCAAGAAAGGGCCGTTTTGGGAAGAGGTGCTTTTTCAGCCCCCTGTAGAGCTTGCTTGGGCCAGAGAAGCACCCTTGTTCTGAGCAGACTTCGCCCCAAAGCCCTGTAGGTCTTCCAGGCTGATTGGTCTTGCACTGAAGCCATTGAGCACCTTGATGGCTGCCCTGGTTCCAGTGGGGATAGGGTTAATTGTCCCCAGGCTCTAGCAGGGGCCCAGGTACCCAATCCCACTTGGTATCAGTCATTGTGGTTGTGTATTCTTCTCTCAGTGCTATTGTTGTTGTTTTATTGTTCCCTTTGCTGTTCTGTGAAACTGCCTTTCTCAAAACCCACCAGTTTTGCCTTTTTCTTCCCATTCCCTCTGAGAGTGGCTGCAGCTGACAACAACTTACATGAAGAACCTGAAATGGCTTGAACCATTGGGGTTGAGCCATCATGGCTTGAGCCAATGGGGTTCTTGCCCATGTAGTTGCCATCACAGGTCTAGGGCAGTTCTTAGAAAAATAATTGGGAGAGAGATGCAAAAATCAGTCACCTGAAGAGTTGAGTGGGTGCTGAGTAACTTTACTAAACTTAACTTTACTAAACTTCAGAAAACTAAAACCAACTGGAGAGCCTCAGGCCTGCTACTGCTGTCTACTTTGCGCAGCTGCCAGGAAGGAGGTTTCGGGAGGCAGGCAGTCACTATGGCAGGCATCAGGCAGGGCACTGCCAGCAGGGCTGGTCTTCATCTTGGCCTGCCCTGGGCAAGGCACCACCTCTGGTTCTTGAGGCCTTTTCTCGGCTCTGTCTTTTCCTGGCAGGAGTGCAAATTAGGGTTGCCAAAATTTCATTTTGCCTTGGAACTGGCTGCAGGCAAGAGCCCCCAGTGCAGGGACATGCTGTGGTCATATCATAGAATCATAGAATGGTTTGGGTAGGAAGGGACCATAAAGATTATCGAGTCCAACCCTCCTGCCCTGGGCAGGGACACCTCCTAATAGTTGCTCAAATCCACATCCAACCTGGTCTTGAACACTTCCAGGAATGGGGCATCCAGAGCTTCCCTGGACAACCTGTTCCAGTGTCACCCTCACAGTCAAGAATTTCTTCCTACTAATCTAATCTGAATGTACCCTCTTTCAGTTTAAAACCATTACCCTCGTCCTATCGCTCCACTCCCTGATAAAGAGTCCTTCATGTAGGTACTGGAAGGCTGCTATAAGGTCTCCCTCTTTGCCAGGCTGAAGCCCAACTCTCTCAGCCTGTCTTCAGGAGAGGTGCTCCAGCCCTCTGATCAGCTTTGGACCCATTCCAACAGGTCCATGTCCTTCCTGTGCTGAGGACTCGAAAGCTGGACGCAGTACTCTAGGGGAAGTCTCACGAGTGCAGAGCAGAGGGGTAGAATCACCTCCCTTGACCTGCTGGCCACGCTTCTTTTGATGCAGCCCAGGATGGGGTTGGCTTTCTGGGCTCAAGTGCACATTCCCGGCTCACGTTGAGTTTCTCATCCATGAGCACCCCCAAGTCCTCCTCCTCAGAGCTGCTCTTCAGCCATTCTCTGCCTAACCTGTAGTTGTGCCTGGGATTGCTGTGACCCATGTGCAGGACCTTGCGCTTGGCCTGGTTGAACTTCATGAGGTTTGCCCAGGCCCACCTCTCCAGCCTCCAGGTCCCTCTGGATGGCATCCCTTCCCTCCGGCGTCTCAACTGCACCACACAGCTTGGTGTCATTGGCAAACTTGCTGAGGGTGCACTGTATCCCAGTGTCCATGTCTCCAACAAAGATGTTGAACAGCACC
>JAHREE010149024.1:0-14633 GCA_033628505.1 Tringa tobata | reverse complement strand
CCATGTGCTACCATGAGGCAAGAAGAAGACTAAGCTCGGTCTTCAGATTGCTGAGAGAGAGGTTTCTTGGGCATTACACCATCACAAGGGCTAATTGATACCATCCAAAGCTTTGCTTATTACTTCACTCATGGCACCTAGTTGAGGTGCCACCATCACCTTATTCCTAGCATGGACATGATATTAAGAACCTTCCTTTAAGCCTGGATTCTGTGCTTCTTTATTTTAAAATTAATTTCTAATTCACGTGGTTGCTGAGAAACTCCTAAAAATGCAGGATTCCTCTCCAGCTGGAAGGGTGCAAAATCCCAGCTGCATCAAATTTGGTGAATAATGCCAGTCTGGGGATTTTGGGTGGTCGACTCATGATTGCTGAATGTTTGAGCCTCTCCAGCAACATCTGCTGCAGATGACGCATTCAATACCACCAAGAGAGATCTAATGGGATCTCTCCATGGTCCAAGGAATCACATCTGAGGGAATTTTGCTCTTTTTGGCTGCAGATAGTGTTCTGCCCACAACAGGTGACAAGTATTACCAAAAAGCTTCATAGTTCAGGGCAGAATTCAAATCCCAAATGGTTCGATGGCTGAGTTTTGTGACACAAAGACTGTTTCACTGGGATCTGTTCAAATGACAAAACGGATATTACACCAGGAGGATATCACATATTTGTATGCACAATATTTCCAGCATGGACCTGATTAGAAGCTGCAGAAGCAAATGGGATTTCAATGAACGGGTCCTTAAGGGGAGGTAGGGGTGTGTGTTTGTGTGTACGGGTTTCATCTGTACATCAGTGCTGAGACTTTAACTTCCCTATCACTGCCCAGACTTTATCTTTATCTACCTTTGACTCTGCAGAAAAGTACACTGGGTTTGTAATGGAAAACCCATGTTCACAGCTCGGTGGCAAAGAAAAAGAGCAGAATTTGAGTTATACACAAATATTGAATCCAGGTACACTAATAAGGAAGCAGAATTATTTCCACCGGTCTCGAGAGGGGAGGGAAGAAAGAGGAACAGCACTAAAGGGAAAACGTGGGCAGAATATTAGAGAACAGTGTAGTCAGACTGATTACAAGCCAGTCAAAGAGGAATTGTAGAAATCCCCAAACCAGACTGGCGTAAAAAACATTGTACTGGAAGGGTTAGCAGGAAACCTGACAAGTTGCTTCTGTCTCTAACATCTATGGTCAGATTTATCTCCAGTGTAATTCCAATGATGTTCCACAAGAAAATGTTCCACCATATGTTACAACATGGCTATGAACATTATTTGAGCACTTGATGGGAAAAAGCAATTAAGCACTGTCTTGTAGATTTAAATAGGAGCTAAGCACATGCTTAAGGACCTTCTTAAATAGAAATGCTGTTCTGAATAGGAATTTGCACAAATGGAGAGCCTTCGTTGGGGGAAGAGGGATGGATCAGAAAAAGGGTTTAAAAATGGGGTAAAGATTCAAGACGTAAATAATATAAATGTCCTCCAGAGGTTTATTCCAACCTCGATGATTCTGTGGATCTCTGATACTTCTTGCTTCACGCGGGCCATTCCCCCCTTGCTAACCAGGCAGGTCAGGCAAGTGCTTGGCCCGGGTCCAGCTGGCAGATTGATTATTAATTTGGAGAACGAACCAGAGATGAAGTCAAAGTTAATCCTTTTTGTGGGATTCCCAAAAGCAATTTTCATTTCCAGCCAAAGGCTGCCCCAGAGCGCCTTTCAAACACTTTGGCTCTGCACAATAGCTCGGGACCGAAAAAAACGTGCAATCATTTTGCTCCAGCAAAGTGTGTCAAAATCACTGTTTCTGCAGGACCTCAGGGTCTGATTATAAAGTGGATGGTTCCCAGGAAAAAGGGACATGAAAACGCTTGTGCCTTTTGAAAAAAAAAAGGTTGCTTAAAAAAAAATAAATTAAAATACATCTTTGATTGGCTGCTGAAACAGCCAGAAAGGATCTCATACCAGGCAGGTAAACACTGAAGTAAGTTAAACACTAAGTTAAATATGGGCTAAAATCAATCTTTAACACTCTAGCTGCTCGGGAACTTTTGGAGTCTGTCAATGCCAAAGCAATAATCGTGCTTTGGTTAGTTTAGACTGGATAAAAGAACTGGATAAAAGCCGCAAAACTGTTTCACAAGGGTCATCCTATTATCCAAGAGATAATTTTGCCTTTCTGTGATCAACCCACTGATTCAAAGCCAGGCTGAGCTCTCAGTTACACTGCTGAAAATCCTGTGAGACGTCTCACACATCCAGCAAGTCGGTCTAGGCTGACTGGAGCCAAACCCATCCTCCTAGAAAAATCATGCACTTCTGCAGCTCCGAATGTGAACTGTTGCACCGGTTTGGTGAGACCTGTGTATACCAATCTGAATGAAAACTGGAGCTCCAACGCAGGAACTGATTGACCAGCCCTTTTCCGACACTCATGTCAAAGAACCCAAGGGTCATCAACCTCATTTAGCTCACAGCCCCAAAAAGCCAACTGCATCCTGGGCTGCACCAAAAGCAGCGTGGCCAGCAGGGTGAGGGAGGGGATTCTGCCCCTCTGCTCCGTTCTGGGAAGACCCCATATGGAGTACTGCGTCCAGCTCTGGGGTCCCCAACATAAGAAGGACATAGACCTGTTGGATCAGGTCCAGAGGAGGTCACAAAGATGATTTGAGGGTTGGAGTCCCCCTGCTGTGAGGACAGGCTGAGAAAGTTGAGGGGCTTCAGCCTGGAGAAGAGAAGGCTCCAGGAAGACCTTCTTGCAGCCTTTCACTACCTAAAGGGGGCTTATAAAAAAGACTTTTTCAAACCTTTTAGCAGAGCCTGTAGCGATAGGACAAGGGGTAATGGCTTTAAATTAAAAGAGGGGAGACTTGGACTAGATTGGCCAGGTTGCCCAGAGAGGCAGGAGATGCCCCATCCCTGGAAACATTCCAAGTCTGGTTGGACAGGGCTCTAAGCAACCTGGTCTAATTGAAGTTGTGCCTGCTCATTGCAGGGGTGTTGGACTAGATGGCCTTCAAAGGTCCCTTTCAACCCAAACCATTCTATGATTCTAAGATAAGGAAACTGAGGCACACAAAGGAGATGTGAATGGACCCAGCCCTGTACGAGGGCACTAACAGTGCTCTGGTCTTTGGAGTAAGCAAGTCACTCCTGAAACTACTGAGCAACATTGCATCCATACATCCTTTGGCTGGGTTCCCTGGTTTCTTCACAGGAAGAAAAAAACCCAACAGGTTGCTGGAGACTTTCTAAAACGTTATGCTCAACTGCTGAGATCGCTCTGTCTCCTCATGCTTTTTGTTTGGTGCTGATGCCCTTTTTCTCANAGATGTGAATGGACCCAGCCCTGTACGAGGGCACTAACAGTGCTCTGGTCTTTGGAGTAAGCAAGTCACTCCTGAAACTACTGAGCAACATTGCATCCATACATCCTTTGGCTGGGTTCCCTGGTTTCTTCACAGGAAGAAAAAAACTCAACAGGTTGCTGGAGACTTTCTAAAACGTTATGCTCAACTGCTGAGATCACTCTGTCTCCTCATGCTTTTTGTTTGGTGCTGATGCCCTTTTTCTCACCTCTACCCCGACAGCACAGACCTGGCACTGAACGAAACAATTTTCTGCCGGTAGGAAAGAATCAATAATCAGATTAGCAACTATTATTAAATTAGCTCTTTAGAAAAAACAATGAAAATGGAAAAAAGGGGGGAAAAAAAGCTTACTATTGATCCCATTGCTTGGTGCAAGGAAAATTAAATCAGAGTAGGAATATTAATTATTTTTTTTTTCTTTTCAGAGGCCCCTAATTCCAGGTGTTTTCAGCTGATTTATTTCAGAACTGGCACAGGCAAAATTAAGACAGTGGTGATTTAAGAAAAGATTCATGACCTACGGGAAATGAGGGATATTTGGGATTTTCTCCAGCTCTTTTTCTTTTTGAGTTGGGGGGAGGAGGGGTGGAAGGACAGGAAGAGAAAGTTATCAGGAGGTTAAAAGCAAGACCTTTTTCCAGCTGTAAATTCATAATCACGGCTAACCGAATTGGAGCATTTTGCAGAGGACAAGGTTACTTACTATCTGCAAATTAGCCCCAGAAAAAAAAAATTAAACAGCCCATGTGCAGCATCCAGTCTGAAGCCTTAATTAACATAAACAATGTTAAAGCGCACAAAGAAATACATATTACCATTGAAACAAAGCATATGGCTGGCTAAGTATCCGTAAGATTATCTGGAGATAATCTTTTCAGACACCATAAATACAGCTGACACTGAGCTGTAATGACTCTCATCAGAAGGCCACGCTGTCCCGCTGGAGAGGAAGCTCAGCACTTCCCACCATCATCAGCCTCCTGGGCTTTGGACCGGCGTTTAAAACCCAGAGCATGTGGTTGATAATTAATGAGGACTCTCTCCCTTTACATCCCCGCTTCACAGCTCCAGAAGAAGGCCTGAAAAGCAGACATCACCTCTCCTGGATAAAGCTTACAACATGCCTTGCTCTCCAAAGACCTGCCTTAATGCACAAGGAAGGTTGGGATGGGACAGAAGAACTTGGCAATGGATCCATACCCAATTTCCTTGTACTTCCCTGACAAACTTCCTTTCCAAAGGCAGCCACAGGACAGATATTTCATCAGAATGGACCTCCAGAAAGATTCCTCTGCCACGTGTCCTGCCCAAAAAACCACTGAACAATCCTCAACACATGCCACTAATGTCAAAGCTTTAATACCGAAGACCTGACACCATGGACTACTATGGTCTGTAGAAAAGAAATAGAGAAACCAAAGACACTGTTAGTGTCCTTAAAACAGAACGAAATGTGAAAATCCCTGTGGGATGCCATAATATTCATGTTACAGAGGAAAGCCATTCAATAGCTCCTGCTCATCAAGCCTGGAGAAATATTCCTTCCTTACCCCAGTTCTAGTGGTTGCTTAATAAATAAGAGATCTGATCTTTTCCACGGTATCACAGCTGAACTTACACACAGCATCAGGAATTTGGCTTGAAGTATCATGAGGGTTTTGGGTTTTGTGTAGTGTATTTGAAGTCTCTCTGTCTTGTGGATTTACTCCTTTAAAAGGGTGACATTTTCAAGATCCTCTACAGAACCCTGTGAAATCGAAACAGAGAAGCCTGCAGCTCCCTATAATCCCTTGACTTCATGGTGTTAAGAAAAAAGAGAAATCATTCTCGGATTTAGCTACACTGCAAGCACTGGTATCATCAGGTCAGCTCAACTGTCAGCGACTGCAGAAGATGACCTTGGACTACTTTCCACAATAGGCCAATGTTTTATCCTTCCAAGACTTTAGCCTCTGCTCTTTAACTTGTTATTGCTAACCAGAGCTAAAAGCGTTGTTACAGCATTTCTGGAATGCAAGAAGCCCAGCCCATGTCTCCTGATCTTATTTTTGGGCAAAGTTGCCCCACTGGAGCATCAAAAGTAATCAAAATTACCAGAAAATCCAAGAAATAAATAGCTCATTGGATATCATGGTCATTTTGGGAAAAAGGTGAAAAGAGGAGCTACTGTGAAAGTAACGTCATCAGAGGCTGGGACTTTCAGAAGTTGACCTTCCTGAATGGAGGGATCTGTACCAGTGGGACAACAGGGGAATGGAAAGATGAGCAGCAAGATGCCTGGTCTCATTATCATATAGGGCTCCTTTCCAACAGAGGACAAGGTGAAATCAGTGAGTGATATATCTGCCTCCCTCCCACCCCTAGGTGACATTCACAGCTGCTTATCCAGGCTTTGCAAGACCGCTCTCTCCAGGGGCAGCTCCTCGGGTGTCCTTGCCTGGGGAGCTTCCACGGACATATTTTGGCCGATGTTGGAAAAGAAGAACGGGAGCCAGGACTGCGTTGGATGGGCTGCCACCCACTTGTGCCACACTGCACGAGCCCTCCTGAAATTGCCTATTTTAGCAAATATCTAGGAGTGTATGATCCAGCTGGACACAAAAATGTTCAGTTTACCCTCTCAGCTTTCCTATCAGCTTTCCAGCTGTAATTTCTCAATTACCATGAGATGCCTGATATGTTAAAGACCTGTGGCTGGTTATGCTGTCAGTCTTTCTCATTCTAGGAAGACCCAAATTGGATCACGGTCCAAAAGATGGGTACTCCGCTTGTCTGTTTATAAAATGATGTGGCTCCACAACAGGCATTAACCCATACGTGGTCCAGACAATCCTCTTTCTCTGCCTTGTACAGCAGCCAGCCATCCTACCATCATTTCTGAGAAACCAAGGAGGTTTCCTGGTTACACAGAAAACGATACTCGGCGCACTGAAGTGATAAGCAGCAGCCTTGTCATACGTTCTGAAAACATTTCAGGGAAAATCCTCTGAGGAATCCAGCACATTAGCAGAGTACACCGTTTTCTACGCCCGGACATCATGGTCCTATGCTCAATTCTCATGGGAAAGGAGGCTTGGGAAGAATGGGGAAGCAAGGTAGTAAATGCTTTTTGCTCAGCGTACCAGATGCCAGAATGCATGTAAGACGTTGCACCAGCAGTTAACAAGCTGGGAATGCTCCCTTTGGCTAGTCAAGGATGGAGAAATGCGCTTGGTTTAAAGGCAGGGAGAGCAATGCAAACACCTGGTAGGAGATATCTCTCATCCTCTTCAGGGTATGGTCAGGCTGGCTCAGACACGGCAATGTCTATGTCCTGTTCACAGTTCACAGAATGGTCAGGGTTGGAAGGGACCTCTGGAGATCATCTAGTCCAAGCCCCCTGCCAAAGCAGGGTCACCCAGAGCAGGTTGGACAGGAACGCATCCAGGTGGTTTTGGGATATCTCCAGAGAAGGAGAGTGCACACTCTCTCTGGGCAGCCTGTTCCAGGGCTCTGGCACCCTCACAGTAAGGAAGTTTTCCTTCATGTTGAAGTGGAATTTCCTGTGTTCCAGTTTGTGCCCGTTGCCCCTTGTTCTATTGCCGGGCACCACTGAGAAGAGTCTGGCCCCATCCTCTTGACACCCACCCTTTAGATATTTATAAAATATACTTTCAATAATATATACTATAAATATAGTTCAGCACTTCCATATTCCTAGATGAGCCAGCAGAGCCTAAAAGGACTCAGAGATCCCCCCAAGTCCTCAATCAGAGCTCAGGGGAGCAGAAGGATGGTTTGCTGGCAGGAGGAGATGACCACAACCCTCACCCCATGGCTGCCCACACCAAACCCTGGCAATGACAGGGCAGCAGGTTTGAACACGGAGATTTTGAACATCACTCTGGTGCGTGCAACTGATGGGGAAGAGGGGGATGAAAGCGTGTTACTGCTCTGAAGAAAAAACCTGTAACTCCCAGCTCTGGTCCAGATACCCTGTCACTTGTGCTCTCTTTTTTTGGCCTCCCCCTCTTTGAAACAACCCCGGAAATCTTGATGGTCTTCCCAACTTTTCATGGCAAAGTCAGGGATGGAGACACGGGCTGCCTCTTGTCTACCTATAAGCAGCACTTCACAAAACAGCAAACAAACAGTGCCATTGATGTCCCAGCCCTGTCTCCAAGAGCACAGGAGGCCCCAGGGCCAGGTTGAGAAGAAGGATGGCTCTCTTGCCACCAAAACACTAGCTCCAGGGTACGCTGCTTCTCAGAAACCTAAATCAGAAAAATTTAATGGCTGAGTGCAGGGCTAGCGGATAAAGAGACAAAGAAAAATAAATCAGGCAGATGACAGAGGGGCTGGGAATAGGAGGAGGTAGCAGACGGTAAAAGAAATTAAATCAAGAAGCCAAATTAAGGTGCTGCAGGCAAAGATGAAGATGCTGGATTAAAGATTAACCGTAACCAAGAGGGAGATGCAGTCCTTTAAAGGTACAAATTACTTCAATGCACTTAGCAAAACCCACACAAATCTCCTAAAATAAAGTCCTCACAGATGCAACTGGATCGCAGTAACAGATATATCTGGACCCGGGAACTCTGGATAGCTTCACGCTCCAGTGTTTCCAGCTGAGAATGGGAATTAAAAGCAAAGCAAAAGCAATCACCCTAAAAAGGGGAAAATTCTGTGTCGGCTGAGGCAAAAGGGAGGGAGCACAAGAAAACCTCTGAGAAGGGCTTAGCACTGTGCAAACAAATTCTGGGGGTATTTTGAAGTTATTCTGAACCCTGAGGAGCTTCTGAGCCCTTTGGGGCTCTTCACAGAGCATTTCCTCATCTACCTCTTGCCAAATAACTCCAAAGGACTGGTGGGCAAGCTCAGAGTGGAAGTGCACCTTTCATGCTGTTGTGGTTTCGACCAAATTTACCAAAACCAGACTGACAGATGGCCCTCCCCCCCCCAAAAAAAAAAAAAAAGACAGGAGAGGAAGAGACAAGGAGATTTAGAAGTTTAGAATGAACGCCTGCTTCTTGGTGGCCAAAAGCAAAAGAGAGCTCAGCCAACATCCCCATCAAACTGGGAGCATGTGAAGCAGGTCACCCTTCAGCTCTGCCCCCGGGGGTGCAGAAGACACTTGTTCCATCACAGCACATTAGGTGTTTGCACCATTTCACATCCCTGCCCTGGGATCGCCGGGAGAAAGGTCACTTTTGCTTTGCCCTCTCCTTTTTAGCACAAGCAACTCAGATTTTACAGTAGAGCATCTTATAGCCCATTTCCAGGAGAGTAAGGAGGGGGTGGATGAACTGGGGGGGGAAGCGTGGGATTAACATTTTTAAAACCTGAAGTGGTTTTATCATGCCTTTCAAACTTACTAAAAAGGTTCTACAGAGTTGTTAGTGGCTGTACAGACCACAATAACAGCAGGTTGTTTCTGGCCATGTTGGCCTGTTACGGTGCAACCCTGCTCCTGGGACAGACAGACAGAGCTTTGAGCCTTGCTGATCCTGGCACAACGATCCCACCATTAGAACTTGAGGGAAACACCAAAATCAAAATCAAGACCCACTTGCAGCCTACAGCTGGACACCAGTGAGCTCTGAATAAGGCCCAAGAAGCCATGAGGGGTTCAGAGAGCCAGGTGATAGCAAGAGGCAGGCACACACACGCACATGAACAACGGGGTGATGCTGTGTTCAGGCAGTATGAGTTCAGCCAGCTGCATTTTTTTCTCTGCCAATGCTTTGCTTCCCTCCTTCCCTTCCCTTCAGCTTCTTTTTCCCTCTGCGCTCCGCAAAAACGAGCATTTATGGAAAGGGAGCAGCCAAAAGCAGCCCCTTGGATACTTGGAGTGCCTCCCTTCTTCCCAGTCCAAATTTTGGAAAGCAGCACCTGCCTGTTCCTGAAGGACATTTGGATCCTGGTTCAGGGATGCTGCAGCGCTGCTCACCGCCTTCTCATCCTTATTCTGTGCCTATAGCTGCTATAGATGTCCTGTCACCTCACCTGCTAGCTTGTTACCCGTTTGGGGAGGGAGGGAGGGGGTAAATCAAATGTAAAGCAAACCACAAAAGCCCACCCTGGTGGGATTTCTGACTTGGCTTACGTGGGTTTATAAAGGAATCTACCAGAGGGTTTGCTTTGGATTTACATCAGCAGGAGAGGAGGAAACCTCTGGGAAATAAAGATGATGCTAATGCAGTGAGGGGGCTGGGGCACTGGTGGCTAAATAAGTGCTGATAAATAAACGCTGATGTTTAAGATCCCGCTGCCCCCTCTCCTTGAACAACCCATTCCCGGTCCTCCTGGGTGCTGATCAGATGGTTTCTCAGCAGTGGGGGGGTCGATGTAAACAGCTCCCCGAGGTGGGGGGCAGGACCCAGATCGATGAGAGGGAGAGAGGGAAAAAAAAACCCGCAGCGGGGGCTGCGCTGCTCCGCTGGGAACAGAGGGGGGGCTGGATCCATCGATGGCCACGCTGCTGGGAAGGGGTGTCCTGTCCCAATTTGAGGGCAGTGAGGACGTGGGGATGGAGAAAGCCACCGACAGCACTGGGGAGCGTGGTAAAACCAGAGAGTGGCAGAGCAAACTTCCCTTCTCCAGCCTTGATTCTGAAACCCACATCCAGCTCCAGACCTGCAAAGCTGGCAGCGGTTTTTCCTGCTGGAAGGTTTCCCTGCCGGGTTTTTATGCGGGCAGAGGGAATGCTCTCGGGTCTGCTCTAATTTCTCCTTTCCCCTGCCCGTGGATCCAGCTGGGAGAAAAGACTCGCCCGACCCGCAAAGGTGACACCCCGGCATTTTGGGAAGAGGAGGAATAAGGAGCAGGTGCCGAGCGGAGCCACAGGGATCTGCCTCTGCTTTTCTGGGGAAAGCAGGTCACGGGGGAGGAGGGGAGGGGAGAGGAGAGTCATTTCCCAGCTTTGCTGCTGAAAATACGTTTAACCAAAGCCATGCTGGTAACCAGACACGCTGCCAGCCCCCGGAACTCTACGCAAAGAGGGATTGCTATCAAAACCTTTTAAACCCCGCTTTCTGCTAATGAAAATGGCTTTGAGAGATGCAGGCTGGTGGAAACTCCTCATCTCCCAGCAACGTTTCTTCATTAAAGATCTCTCCCCCCCGTCCTGCCTTCTCTCTGTCCGTCCGGGCCACACAAAGGACAAGGTTTTATCTCCCACCTCTGGCAACAGCCAACCGACTTCTCCAAACTGGACAGATGTTGCAGCATCTGTGCAAACTTGCACTGAACTGTTCTGATTTATTTTATGGGCTGACGTTGAGCTGAGTTGCAGGGACAGGCTTTGGAGGGACTCAAAGAGTATTCACCCGACAGGGAGTTTCTGACTTCCCACTTAATAGGAAGACACGGAAATACTCCTCAGCTAATTAAATACCTGCCAATTATAAGGCAGCACAAACGATGACTGTGCTGATTAAAGCAATTTATACTGAAAAATGTCTGTGCTGTCCTGGCTGTGGTTTGCAGCAGCAGGAATGGCCTTTTATTGCAGAAATTGCCAATCTCACAGGAGAAGACACAGTCCTAGGGGTGAAGTGTCCTTTTTCCCTGTCCATCCATCCACCCCAGCCTGCCCAGCAATAATATGTACACACACCAGTACAAAACACATCTATCAGTGCCTTCCCCCTTGGCAGACCCATCATTAAAGCCCTGCTTCTGCACCTCCTGCAGACCTGTGCAGATACCTCGGGCTCCCGTTCCAGGCTGCAACGTCCTTGCAAAGTGAGAACCAGCTCCTGCTAATCAAAGACACCGACTTGTGATACAGCCTTCCACAGAGGCCAGAGGGAGACGGGTAGAATCGATAGCTCCCAAGCTGGGAAACTCAAAATTCCCACCGAGACTCGATGAAATCTCAGGTTTTAAGCCAATAACAATAAAATGCACTCAACCCACCCTGGTATTCTCTTTCCCAAGGCCCAGGGGAGGGAGGGAACGTGGGGATAAGCCAACCAGTATCACCACTGCAGATGAAATGCAGAACTCCAGCAGGAAGATTTTACCCTCTGGCTCAGCAGAGCTGCGTGTTGCCAGAGTCATGTCTCCAAAAGCCAAGCTGGGCACCTGGAGCCAGGAGTCTCAAAAGGAAGGGATCAGCCTGGGCTTGCAGAGGGATTCCTGCTGCTCCAGCTCTCTTCACCCCAGCTGGGAAGGTGGGGAGAGAGGGAATGTCCAGAGGAGAGAAGCAAATGGGCATCACCAATAGCAATAATACTCTAAGGAATAAGGAGCAGAGATTTTGCAGAGAAGGAAGTTTCTGGAGCCACCAGGGAAAAAGAATCGGTTGGGGAGAGAGGGTCTGGAGATCAAAGGGGGTCCAAGTGCATGTGTATAGAGGGGATGAGGTTGATCCAGACTTTTAGTTTGACACTTGGGAGTCCTGAAGGAAAAAAAAACAGAGGTTGGAAAGCACAGTGCTGAGGTGTGTAGTGGTACCTGCTTGCTGTATTCTCCCCAACCCACCCAAACGTCCCCACCAGCATCGCTGGCTTGTGAATCAAGGTCTTCCACATGCACTGAACAGCGAGTAGACAGGCAGGGCAGGACCAAAGTGATGAAGCTGCTGGTCCCAGCCTTCACCTGCCCAAGGGTAACAGAAGGGAGCAGGAAACGTACAGTGGATGTGACAGCTCCCACTCCACCCTCCTGTTTGATCTTTCTTGCTTTCCCTCCTGAGATGACAAGCGATGTCAGAGGGAAGAGGCGCTGCTCAAAAGCTGGGGGCTCCCTGGCCACCTCTTCCGAGAGCGTTCCTGGGAGGGGAGCCCAGGAGAACAAAAGTGCTCCTCGCAAGTCCCGTGTTCAGGGGACCTGAGAGCAGGTCCCCACGTGGCTCCAGCTTCAGAGCAGCAGAAATGTTGTGAGAGTTACTGTCAGTTTTGCTGCATTTTGGAGCCATCTTAACCATGAAAGCCTCAAAAGGAAAGTGACACTTGTCATTTGACCACCGCTGCCTTTTCTGTTCACCTAAACTCCCCTAAAACATTAATCTGGGTAAAGGCAAATGTTAAAAAAAACTTCAGAACTGTAAGTGACCTAGAAAAAGAGGGGGTTTTTGTTCAGCTCTAGTTGCAGTAACAGCACATTGAAGGCTGTGAAATACTCAGGCACGACAGTAATAGGAGTCATGTAAGTCCTGTTTCACAGACTGCGGCAACAGCTCTTTGCTGCTGCTAAAGATGTAACAGGCAGGACAACCTCAGCTGCTTTCCAGCTCCCAGGAGGAGCGGGCAGAGCTGGCAATTAGCAAAAGCATCTTTTGCACTTGTAAACTGAATGAATTGGGTGGAAATGAACTGGGAAGCGGGGAAATACCCAGCGCCGCGTTGGCGTTTCTGACAATACTTCTGAGATGCCGACGCCTGAGCAGAGAAAAATGCAGCAGCCTCCAAGAAGCAGGGGAGTGGAGGTGGGGGGTTTCTTTTTATAGCTACAGGAAAAAAAAAAAAAACAAAACAAAACCCCATTTTTGTCCCACAAACATAATACTCCTGAGAACACTGTGATAAGAGGCACTTCCCCATCATTTCAGACTTGACATTAGGAAGCATTTCTTTTCTGAGAGGGCGGTCAAACACTGGAACAGGTTTCCTCAAGAGGTAGTCGTTGCCCCAAGGTCAAAAGACCTACAAACTGCCCCTTTGCAGCCCTTGTGCCCCAGCCCCAAATTAAGGTTGAAATCAGAAAAAAAAAAAAAAAAAATAGTTCACATGGGTATTGATAATCCCTGGGCCAAATCCCACGGAGTGCCCTTGAAGCTGTCAGGAACCTTGCTGAGGTCTGAAGGATGCTCAGCATTCCTTAAGGTTTGACACATGAGCAAAAAGCACTGTTAAATAAGTAATATCCACAGCTCAAAAAAGAGCAGCGTTCTCCTGAATCCTCACCTCCTCTGAGATCCTGTTCTCCCAGTACAGGACACGACTAACTTTTATTCAGAGCCACCAGCACAGCCATAAGAAAGGACAGAAGATCTGAGTTGTGGCTCAGCTCTGCTCCTCCTTGGTGACAGGAAATAAATCACTCCCTTGGTTTCTCCTTCCCCACCTGGAAATGACAGCATTGAGGTGTTTGGGGACAGCCCATAATTCATCAATGTGATTATGACCCTTTCCATCTTTATCCCCTTGGCTAGCTGGCGGTATATTGGATACATCACCAAAAGCTGAGGGGAACTGATGGACTTCCCACTCACTTTGCTGTCTGCATTTCCATCCACACCAGAAAGACTGTCCTCAAACCCCCATAATTCACCCCAGGAAGACCTAGGCTCTTGCTGGGTCAGGCCTAGGGCCACCCTGCCATGCACCAGGTTCTGGCAGAGGGTGAATTTGTTCCCTGGCTCTCACAGAATCACAGAATGGTAGGGGTTGGAAGGGACCTCTGGAGATCATCTAGTCCAACCCCCCTGCCAGAGCAGGGTCACTCAGAGCAGGTTGCACAGGAACATGTCCAGGTGGATTTGAATGACTCCACATCCTCTCTGGGCAGCCTGTTCCAGGGTTCTGCCACCCTCAAAGGAAAGAAGTTCCTCTTCACGTTTAGATGGAACTCCCTGTGTTCAAATTTTTGCTCATTACCTCTTTTCCTGCCACCGGGCGCTACTGAAAAAGGACTGGTCCCACCCTTCTGACACACTCCCTTTAATTATTTATAGGCATTGATCAGATCCCCCCTCAGTCTTCTCCAGACTAAAAAGAGCCAAGTCCCTCAGCCTTTCCTCGTAAGAGAGATGTTCTAGTCCCCTCATCACCTGCATCAGAGACAGGCAGCAACTCCCCTGCCCGACTTCGCATCCCACCAGCGCTGCACGTGTACATTAAACCACCTTGAAAGGCAGCTCTGGCCTAAAGCAAGAGATTAATACGCTTCTTCCAAAGGGTCATTATTGTAATTGAATCAAAGCATTTGCAAAGCCCTGGAAAGGGCCTTGACAAGTCTGAAAATCATTATATGCCATGTAATGGGGCTTTCTGACCTTGCCGTGTCAGATATTTTTCTTTCGGCAGCTCCCGACTGAGGGTTAAAGTGGAACCCAATAAATCCGATGGTTGGAGCAAAGAGGATCTGTCCTCTCCAGGAGGAGAGCTTTGCCCGTTGCCTTCCAGGAGGGCTCAGCACTGCCTGTCCCTGCTCTTCCCACTCGGGCAGCAGGTCAGCTGCAAGACACGAGTTCTCCCTGCGGTGGGAGAAGCCGCCGGGGCTCCTCATCGAGCCGGCTGTCAGAGAGGGCTGGATGCTGCACCCATTTGCTA
>JAHREE010149022.1:0-23987 GCA_033628505.1 Tringa tobata | reverse complement strand
GCAGATGTGATGCTGGTTTCTACCTACTCTGTGCTATTCAAACTCATTGTCAGCCTTTTCTGTTTGAATTCATATGTACCTGGTGTCTAGTGGAAAAGGATGGGAACAAGAGCAGAAAGATACAGGCCAAATGCAGCCACATTAGTGTCTTGCTGACTTTTTTGCTACATGAACAAATAATTCAGCAGAAATGTCCCTGATTATGGAAATATGTAGGGAATGTCTTGTGGGCGTCCTGCAGTTTCTTTTTTTCATGAATTACTGTGATCCAACTGCTAAACATTATGCAGTGATGTATCCTCTGAAGTTAGCCTAAGGCTTGCCAAGGAAATTTAATGTTTTCCTTTGATGTCTGCACGAGACCCTTACTGAACATGAATGTGAAATCCTTCAACACAAAACGCTGCAGCTCCTCCAGCACACAGAATTTAGAAAAAGTAGAAAACTTGTGTGTGCCTGACTTTCTCACTTGGGGTTGGACTGTTAGCTAGGGAACACTTAGAAGCTTTCGTTTTTATCTTCTTGAACAGAAGTTGCAAGGTTTATAGGTAAACCTTGCTCCCAGTCATAGAGGCCTGGCTGGTAAATTCTGGAGCCTCAGCTGTTGGTACAACAGCCTCTTGGTGAGCTTTATGGTGTGGTAAAAGCATCAAACTTTGCTCCATTTTGCAACTCGGGGATCTTAAAGAGATTTGTAACTTTGGCGCTGGCTTTCAGATCAGTTGTGGATGAATTTGGGTACTTCAAAGTCAGCACCATGTATAGCTGAATTAAGCAGCAATTGTTGACATTTTTGTTTTGTTGGTTTTTTTTTCCCCCTTTTTTCTTTGAGTATGTGGGGAAGGCAGTGTGTAATACTCTTAGTTTTTAGCTTCTGATGAACCATCCAGTGTTGGTATGTCAGTTTGCCTTGAAGACATGAAGTTATTTGCTGGGTGGGGGGAGTATGCACACAAGCTAAAACAATAACCCTAGAAATGTGAAGTGGTGGTTTCAAAACTTTCATCTAATGGAAAAAGAAAGAGACATTTAGTAAGTATCCAAGACTAATAAAGTGAAAATCCTGCATTTCCGTCACTGGAAAAAACTGTGTGTGGGGTGAGGCAAGTATGCCCTTTTCATGGGTAAAGTTCTTACTATTTTTCATTGTATGAGGTTTCTTCTTGCTTTAAAAGTAGATCTTGTTTCTTCCCAAATATGAATTTAAGTTCCCAGCTTCACAGTAATGAACTCTTAAGGCCAGGAGGAGCTATCACATCTGACCTCCTCTAGAGCATGGGCCAGTGGATTTCATTGTGATTGCAGCATGTCTTTCAGAAAAAGCATTTAGTCTTGATTTGAAGACTTCAGGAGGGAAAATTCACTGTTCCCCATGGTCATTTTTTCCAGTGGTTAATCATCCTTACTATTAAAAATTGGAGACTTTGAATTTAGATTTGTCTGGCATGTGCTTCCCATCATGGCCATTATTTTCTTTCTTTTGCTAATGAAATAAAAAAGGTAGGTGTTATAGATCTCTGTATCAAAGGTTCTGCTACAGTAACCAAGGTCACTCTTGATCACTTTTTTGATAGGCTAAACAGATTCAACTTTGTCTGTCAGGGTGAAATGTTATTTTTTCCAGTTCTGTATAATTTTTGTGGTTCTCTTCTACATCTGTAGTGTTTCAACATCTTTTTAGGAATGGAAACAAGGCTGGTCTCATTGTTCCAGCATCAGATTTACAGCCTGCGCATTTCATAATTGTATTAGCCTTTCTGGCTCAGCCCCACACAGTAAGCTTCTGTTCATTTATTTGCTGTTAGCTCTTTATGCACCAGGTTTACCAATTTTGTGCACATTTCTAGCAGATGTCTGGTAGCTTTTGAATCCTGCTTTTCAGCTCTTGTTCCCTAATGAATTGTTGCTTTTAGGTATTATTCAGAGCTTGCTCTTAATTACAAATATTGCTAGAGTTCAAGCTGCAAGTGATGAACAGCAAAGCAGTTCTGGGAGAAGTCATTCGAGTTTTTTCAGCTTTGCCTTTCACTGCTGTGAGCTTGTGGTAAGGTTTCTTGAAGTTCCTGGCTTCCATGAAGTTTAAAATTAAGTGCAAGTGAAGGGGCTTTCACTTCTCACTGGGACAATGTGTCATCAAAGTTGTTAAATGGGAGCCTTTTCCTTCAGCATCCTGACCAGGAGACAGCGTTGGGTGGGTGGAGATGAATCCCACAATCACACTCCTCCCCAGGACACCTTCATGAGATGGATTGGCGTTGGCTGTCCTTGCTGTGCCTGTGTTGCAGCAGAGAAAAGGGGAGTGGGTCTCAAAAGCTGTCACTTAAATACCTCTCATCAGCTCTGAGAAGCCTTTATTGGGAAGGGAATAAACAAACAGAAATGCCCTTTGCAGGAAAAAGTCAGGATATGAAATCTGAGCTGTGTAATGAGGATTTGTAATACTTACACTGTAGTACAGCTACCTAAATTAGATCTTTCTGTCCTGTGTAATTGCTTCCTCTGGGGTTTACCCTGCAAGTTACTGTGCTCCCTCAGTTCCTACTGTCTGTAATGGGAACTGAAGGCAGTCAGGATCAGGCCTCTTATTTAGTCAGGATGTGGTTGTTTAATAGAAAAGCCCAAGGTAGTTTGTACCTCCTTGAATAATTGTGTTTATACGGCAATTAATTGCTATGTGATTTTAAAATACTTCATTCTGTTCCAAAAAAGAAGGAAAAATGTAATCATTCAAAATGGTTTAGAATTCCCTGTCAGGGAGGAGGGACAGGGTAAAAATGGATTTTTCTAATCCATCACTTTCTTCATGGAAATAACTCTCCTTTCATCTGCTGCTTCCTCTGCCTTAGAATTGATGACTTGGGTATAAATAAAATATTATTCCCATTTATTATCCAGGGAACTGTCAGGGACAAAGGACAGTGAATCATCAGGTTTTTTGCTGCAACTGCAACAGGAACATGGAGTTGTTCGGGTCTGAGCCTCCCTGGGTTTGCTGGGTGGTTCAGTTGTTGGCCCTTGCAGTTAGAAGAGGAAGAAATGCCAGCAGGCTCGAAGGCTTGCTGAGGGGGTGAACTGCCCTATGAACTTCCCATGCAGGTGTGTACTTCTAATCTCATTTATAGTTGCAAGAACGAGCCCAGGAAAAATGCAGAAATGAGTCTCGCAACTGACACCTCTGATTTAATTTGTAATTTAGTGACATACGCACAAGTGTGGGGGCTGTGCCAGGTTGTGGGGTTTTTTCACATACTGCCTCTTGGGGAGAAGACCCTGGCTTCTCAGGAGGAGCCTCCTGTGATAATTTCTATTGCAGTCTTATTTTGTAGTAGCAGGAAATGCTGTCAGAGAGCTCCACATCTGTGTTATGGGAGCTGTTGTGTCTGCCAGCAAGAAGCACAAAGTCTGGCCTCTCCTGGAAAGGGGCCTCAGCATCCATCTGTTGGAGGTGTTTGGCCTGACAGTTCTTCTCAGCCAGCAGAACTGGAACGGGCAAGGATTGAAGCTTGAGCACACAAGGAAACTCCACACAGAGTCCCCTCTCTTAAAATACTCAGTGTGTTTGTCTGGAAATCACAACTGTCAGAATAAGTAGCAATAATGGAGGTGGAAACTGACACTGTCTTTACCTGAAACCTGGAATTTAAAGGTTTCCAGTGATCTCTCTCCTTTCAGCAGTGATTGTCACAGGAGGGATGAGTTAAAATCAGATCAAGTTTAGCTGCTGGTGGAGTATCTCAAATATGAGCACCTCGAGTCCAGTCCAGCTCTGAGAGGAGAGGCTGGGCAGAAATGCAGGGGTGGGTACACACATCTTCTGCAATCCTGTTAGAGTCTGGGCCTGTCCCGTGCTCTGATGTGGCTGAGAAACCTCATTGTCTGAGGACCTGTTCAATTTCTATAGAAGGCACATCTACAGCAATAACATTAATTTCAGTACCATAATCCTTGTTTTATAGTAGAGACCATTCAGAACTTACGCAACAGATTGAACAAGGAAAGATAACTTCTGCTGAGCTTTCTCAGGAGCAAGGTGTACATATGGTAGCTTCATCTCGCTGTAGCAGCTCTTAGCCAGGGACAGAGAAGAGCTGCTGCCCTGCACAGATTTGCTTTTGCTGAAAAGCAAGTCTGCTCTCATCGTCAGCATTGGTGCTATTGTGAGCTTAGTGGCTGTATTAATGGAATACAGTGTTCCACTGATACACGCAGAGTCGCTATTATGCTGCTAATTAAATAACTTGTTGCATTAGCAGTTTCCATTTTCCATCCCACTTTGGTCTTATGTTTATCTCTAAAACCCATGGAGTGGTAATAATTAATGTTGGAAAAAAAGGGCTGCATCCTCCCCCTGACCACTCCTTTTTGAAATGACTCAATGGTTGGATGCTTTAGGCTGATATCAAGCTACAGGAAGACAGCAGCACTCAAAAATGGGGAAAAAACCCCACAGCTGCTGCTGTAGCAATTGCAGATTCACCAGAATAAAATGCATTTTTTCATCTCTCCATATCCAGAAAGACAGCGCTGGGCTTTGCTTTCATATTCTGTAGTTTCTCACAGTAAAGAACAAAGTGCTTCTCTCCCTATTGCCCTTCTACATGCCAAAATGTAAAAGCTTGGGGTCAATAGATGCCACTGGCAACTTAAATACTGGAGATGCCAAACTATTCTCAACTTCCTGCAGATTTGGGAATGGTGATGTCTGTTGGGAATGAAGCTGTGGTGGATCAGGATTAGCCAGCACTATGGCCCCAGGCCCAGCATGAAGCATCCCCCCTGCTTGGGCTGCAGAGAAGAGGGGCCTCTGTCTCCTGTGGTATTTACTTTTAAAGGCAATTACTCCACTACTGAATCTGCTTTGTTTCCCATGGTATTTCCATCCTTTTCATCTTATAATCAAGTTTTGAAGCATAACAGCAGCAGCAGCCGCCAGAGACCATCAAAATCACAAGAGAAGCCCCAAAATATTGTGAAGTTTTATAGAAGTAATAAATTTGGTATATTTTTTTATTTGTCTTCAGTTGTTTGCGCCTTTAGCATTCACATTTTGAAATTTCACTTTGAAGTCTGTGGGCTAGAAACACATTTAAAAATAAGAGCAGAGTCCAGAAGCCCAGGGCTTTAATAAGGAAGTTGAATAGCAGAGGACTCATGATAACATGATGAGATTTAACAGCGTTGCATTTGAACTGAGTCAAAGTCTGGAGGGAAGCCTGCCAGGCCTGTTGGAGGGAGAAGGACCAGAGCAGTTTGCAACTGCTTTGTGAATTTTGACATGCCTTACAGAGCTTTGCTTAGGCTTTAGCTTAGCAGAGTGGGGGCTTAAATTGTGTTAGAAATTTTTGTACTTGTGGAAAAACAAAAGCCTTAATTTTAGATAATTTGTATTTCCCTAAATACTTATCTTCATTAATTGCAAAGCCTCCAAACACATATAAAATTTCCCTTTGAAAGAAATCTCTTGCTTTCCCCTCTGGTGCTAATGGACAGTCGTACTGACACATAAATTACTAACAGGGAATTTGCTCCTGGATCCTGACCCATTTAAATGGGTACGTACAGCCTTTCTGCCTGGGAGCAACACAGCCCCGTTGGAGCACTGGTGTCACCTTCGTGTTGTGCTGACGTGTGTTCGAGAACCGCTCCGATGAACAGGACAGAGCCGCGTTTCATGGCTCGCTTCTGATGGCATCGGGCATCTGTATGGTCCCGTTTGTTTTCCATCTTCCTGAGCAGCATTGATGTTCCAGAGATAATGCTGCAGAGTGTGTGCTGAATGTCCTCTTGTGGTTCGTGATACTTTTTTTTTTTTAGCCTTTTTGGAAGTCTTGTGAACAGTGCTGATATTTTTTTCATCTCAGCTCCTACAAATATAAAAAGATGAGAGAATGTCACTTAAAAAAAGCCAAACGAACAAAAAACCCTATTCTGAGTCCTTATTTAAAAAAAAAAAAAATTAAAATGCAGCTACTACTTAAAATTGCCTGAATTTTGAGCCAAGCTGAGTATTTTAAGGATAGGGAGGGGGGAGGCTGGTGTGTGGCACTGGAACACTTGGATTTCAGAGCACAGCAGAGTCTGTGATGTGAAAGCTGCGTAAGTGCTAAAGGGCTCTTGTAGGTTGGAATAGGTCTGAAGATGGCTTTAGCTGGCAGTGACAGCTCATGTCTTTCAGCCTGTTTGGGAAGTCTGTCCTTCTGGTTGTGGCACAGGGGACAGAGGACTTAGACCCAGCTCACCCAGAGTTGCTTCTGCAACGTGAAACAGTTCTAAGGGGTAAAGGTTCTCCTCTGGCACACAAAGCAGGAGTTGATGCAAAAATGGGATGTAGCAGAAGCGTGAGGTTTTTCAGTTACTGATAATTTGCTCCGTTACATTGACCTTTTCCCTGACAGCATCACTGTGCAGAGAATTTATATCATGGGAGGCTGCCAGCGGTGGTGCCAGCGGGATACCCTGCTGGTGTTTTTGCAGGTGTGTGTGTGCGTGTGTTAGGAGCTTTTGCCATGTCTGGCTGCAGTCTCTCCCCACCTATCCTGTGCTGTGAAAGTGCTGAGTTGGTTCCTGTTAGGACAAAAGGCTCTTATCAGAAACGTGGCTCAGCCCTGCTTGTGTCCGGTGTGGAGGGAACGAGGGGGTTGAATGAACACCTGCTGCTGCCGGGAGGCAGAATAAAAACCTTTAATAACATCTCCCATCAGAATTAAAAAAAAATAAAATAAATCTTGTTACATCTTTCATCTTTCCAGTCTGTGCACCTTCCTTCTCACAGACTACATAACCTGAGACGCAAGCACGGTGTAAAACAGCTCAGATGTATCTGTTCCTGGGATGAAACACGTCAGACTCATAGAGTTATTCACTGTGTATTCACTCAGCAACATAAACTGCAGGGGAATAAGGCCATGCTGAATTAATTGAATTACTTCAGAGATGAGTTTGGTCCACTAATTCCATATCGACTTTGGGCTTTAAATAGCATTAAGGACCCACGTTAAAACTCAATTAAAACTCAGGAACGCAGTTAGAACAGGGTAAGGTCACATCTGTGCGTGAGGTGGAATAATGTAACTGGTTCCCTTGACATGGGTCTGTATCTCACATAATCGGCGCAAAATTGAATCTCAGTTTAATCTGATCATTTACTGTCCCTTCTGTGAGGAAGAACAAGGTGGAATTAATGAAGCCTGAGGAGGTCTCTGTAGTCTGCATGGATACAGGGACCAGCTAATTAAACTCCCACTCCCTTGGGAAATACTTGAGTATGATGCAAGTAGATGGTTGAAAAGGCTCGTGCTGTCTAGGGCAGCCCCCACAATCTGCAGCAGGTATTTTCATACTTATATTTTCCCAACTTTCTTTCCACTGCACAGTGACTCATGAGTAACCTCTTCATAGAGTCATCGTACACCTAGTGCTGTTATCAGGCATAGTGGTTCCTCTAAACACATGGACTTACTTTTTTAATCAAATCATTATTACCATAATTAATAGGGCTTGAAAGGAGCCATTAAGGCAGAGCTTTCTGTGTGATACTGATTGTTAGGTGGGCTAGCAGCTGATAGGAATTGGGATTAATTACTAGAGGGAGTGGGATGAGCATGAGAAGTGCCTGTGTGTTAGAGCATATCTTTATAGGCAAACTCGTGTGTGCTCCAGGTGGATTGACATCCTGCTTTGGTCATACTTAAAGGTCTTCTCTTCCTATTCAGATTGTGTTTTATGAGAACATCTCATCCTTAGGTGTTTAAAGGCTAAATCAGCAGCAAGAATAGATAAATCCTACAGGCAGTGTTGTGGAAATGACTAGTAACTTAAAAAACAAACATTGTACATGTAGGTGGGAAGTAAGTGATAAAAGAGCTATCTCTGAATAGGCATTGGATCAATTTTTCTCCCACAGACTTCAGTGCCTTTTAAACCCAGGAGTTCATGATACTGTTTCTCTTACTCACTGAATTGCTCTGTCCCAGTGGGGATATGACAAGCATAGAAAACACGTCCCTTTTTGAAGAGTCCGGATGGCTGTGGTCATTTGGCTTCTCCTGATGCTATCATCCCACACTGCCTGGGACGTGCCGACAGCCGGTGATCCCTGGCGGTGGCTTTGGCCCCTCTGTGCCTCTTTGCATCCTTGCAGTAAGAATTATTTGTAGCTTTCAAGAGCATAGCATGGAGGGGGCACACTCTGTTCCTTTTTCCCCTTGTACCTCTTTGGGACCAGTTGCCTTTTCATTTTTGTTTTATTGGCTTCTTAAAACGGCTGCCAGCTGGATATAGGTGAGTGGGGGTTTTCAGCCCTGCAGTCTGCAGAGAACAAGCATCAGTATGGAGCCATTTAGTCCTGGCAACTGCTTCCTATTTTTTCCAGATGATTCCAGCCAGCTCTTTTTGTGTTTAGCCTATTGTCGAATGCCGTCACAAAGACTTGGGGTATTAATCCTATCATCTGTTCAGTGTGTGGAACTGCTGAGTGGGCTGTGCACTGAATGAGGAGCTGTAGGTACCGGGGAGAAGGGATATGGTGCGTAGGCGTGTTTGGAGCATATTCAGAATTCATGCCTTTCCCTGGCTGTACTGATTGAATGTGAAAATTTCCCTCTGTGTCTCCAGCGGTCACCAGTGACGGGAATGTGTAAGTGTGAAGGTCTGATGGCGGTGGGAAGGCAGGTGGAACATGGAAGAGGCTGCAGTGACAGAGGGACATAGCCCTCCTCTGTGGCTGGCTGCGTGCTGTTGTGCTGCTGAAGAAGGCTCCAAAGGAGTCCTGCGTCTTGCTCAGAGCAAACGGAACAGTAGATTCAGCACTTCAGATTGAGGCCAGAATATAACAAATGGACTAAACCAAAATGACAGCTCCCAAGGTCGCGGGTGTTGAATATATAAGGATTCAGCTTTGAGGCTGAGTGTGCAGGCTGAGTCCATCTCTAACGAGCAGAAAGCGTCTGCCACAAAGGAGCTGGCACTTCTTAGATGCTGGCTGCGTGTTACGCTTCCTTCTGCGGCAGATCTGGTTTAACAGCGTCTGCGAAACCCAAACTCCCTCTCCTGCAGACTGTCTCTCGCTAGAGCTGCAGTTCTGCACTGTGGTTCTCTGCCAGCAAATTCAGTTTGAGAACTTGTTCTCCGAATGACTTGTGTCTGCCCCCATACTGTGATTATTAAGTAGTCTGTGTGATTGCCCTTTAAACTGGATCCATGATATGGTACAAGGAGAAAAAGCTATTTCCCTCAAACCCACCCACCCCCCACCAAGTATTTGTTTTTAAAAAAGAATGATTCCATAGATCTAATTTGGAATCAGCACAGCTGAGGGGGCCATAATGAGTGTCTGTAAATTGGGTGACAGGAACTTCTTAAACCAGAGCAGCTGCCAGAGGCATCTTAACATGGAGCTTCTGCTGTAACGAGAGACGGCTTTGGCAGGCGAGGATCTGCAGCCAAATAGCTGACTCCAGGCTGGTGATTCCCCACCTGGGTCCTCAAATCAGCTTTTAGGTGCCTCCACGCTGAGCAGAGCACCCAGGAGTGGGGAAGGTTTTTGAATGTGAGTAGTCAGGAGGAGAAAGCTGTTGTGCATTGCACATCTCAAAAGCATGTGTTGTTTTTTTAGAGGGCTCAGGCAGGATGGGGAGGGAGAGCTTTGCTGCTGGCATATACAGATGTGTTTCCAGCCAGACATTGAGTGTTAGCAGTGCAGAGAAAAATATGTGCTTGGGCTTTCAGTGGGAAACAGCAACAAAAAAAAATAATCCTTTCCATTTCTTTCAGCTGGAAAGTGATGCCAGGAGCTATTGTTTTAGAGAATAAGAAGTCTGGATTTATAAGCATGTGTGTGAGATACACCTTTGAATGTGTATCAAGGAAATTTACACAGAGAAAATGCATACCATAGAGATAGGTCTTACTGCTGACTGTCACTGTTCAGGGAAAACCAAGCCTGTTGTGGAAATCTCTTTGTGTGTTTCTTAAATAAATAAATAAAGCAAAGAACATCTGTTTGTGTATAAATAGATCTGTTTCTTCTGATTTCATTGTGCCCACAGCATGTGCCAATTTCTTTGGAGTGCCAGAAGAGAAGGAACAACTTCAGAAGATGTTGAGGTTACAACTCCCAGATAAACCTGCCTGTGGTACCTTTATAAAGGTACAGTTGGCTTAGTCTTGCAGAGAGCAAATGCACTGGTGAACCTGAGGTGGTTGCCAGACCTTTCTCACTTCTTTTTGTATGATTTGCCAAATCCTTAGCTAGCTGGAGGGTGAGCATTAAGACAGGCAGCAGCACTGAAAGCTAGGCAGTGGGACATTGAAAAATTCTACTTGGCCAGGAGATAATTAATGTGATTGTTTATTGCAGTGACTGCCCTTAGATCCCCTGAAGCGCTGGCTTGCGCTGGAAGGAAGGGCACCTCTGAAAGGATGCTACTGTCCCCTAGGAGTGGGCTGGAAGAGTGTCCACTGAGCCCTGAACACAAAGCTGATGGGTTTGGTTTTGTTGTTTATTAAAGACAGGCCTTTGTACAGCACTAATGGAAAATCCTATTTCTGTACCAATAAAAACTTTGCTCCCATGGTTTGTTGTTATTGGCAAACTTAGTCACTTTGGTGTTTATGGAAAAGTATTTGCTGGGAAGGACTGGATGGTTAGCAAGTTTCATCTGCTTTCATTTTGCTTTGATGGCACACAAGCTGCTGTGGGACCTTCTGCTTCATCCCTGTACCCCATCCACAGCCCATCCTTCCAGGCTGCTATCCCTCCCTGCAGCGTGGACAGCCAATGTCCCTGCTCCTTGCTGCAACAAGGAGTTGCCTGGGTCTGGCTTGGACTCTTCTTTCTGGCCTGGGGGGCATCAGTTCTGTCCCTGTTCCTTTACCATGCAGGAGGCTAAAGCAACACAGTGTGTTTGGTAGAAGTCAGGCTACACCTAGTTGGCGTGTGGGGTATCAGCCAGCTGACAATAACAGTAATAAAGAACTTGAGTGCTGCAGAAGGATTAAAAGAAGCTTCTCTAATAAATGCAATTATACAAACATGCTTGAGCCATGTGTCCTATTTAATTCCTGCCCAAGACAAGAGGCATTCCTCAGAGCACTGCTTTTGTCTGAGTGAAAGAGATATCTAAGTGCCTCAGGCATCCTCTCTGAATCCCGAGTGGCTCTTCTGTGCCCTGGGTGGCAACTAATACTGGGCTTCAGATTCCTCTGAAGAACAGTTTTTCCCCCAGGACTGACTCAGTATTTTTTGCCAGGCAGTGACTTTATGCTTGGCAGAGCCCTTGCTGCCATCCAGACCTCACAGGCAGCATTCCTTGCTGGATCCGTTTCCCTGCCTGCAATGCCCCGTGGCGTTGTGTTTGCCCACAGGGCTGCCTCTGCTCCCTGCTGAGGAGCCTTTTACGTACCTTCATACAATTGGGGATTTTCTAGTGGGCCTTCATCACTTCTAGAGAGTACCTTGGCACCAAGAAGGGCCTCAGGCTAAACGCTATGACAGGCTGTACTTGGTCTCTTGTCTGAAGGACAGTTTTAAATCACACCTTTAATGTGTTTTGTTGTCTCCTGCTGGTCAGTGAATTTCCCATCTCTGCCCTCCATGTGAACAGGACTCACGATGGAGAGAACGTCTTACAGGCTGTTACAGAGCTGCTCGCCATTACCCCAGGCAGCACCCAAGAAATACTCGCTGGAGCTAATTAGTTGCCCAGCCCTGGCAATTAGGACCATTAGCTGGAAACACGCAGCAGACTCCCCAGTGCAGAGGAGGCAGTTGATTCATGCAGATGTGTGTAGTTGTAAGAAATGGGGTCCAGATCCATCTGAATCCATCTGTTGGTTCTCGGGCATGGCTTTGACTTTACTTCTCTGTGAGGCAGCGGTTGGGCAGGCGTAGGGATGCATCCCTAGGGCTGGACTGATGGAAGGGGACAACCTGGGAAGCACAGGGACCTCTCAGAGATTGCTTTATGTGCTGCTCCAGGGTCAGATCACTCTTAACAAATGACCAGTGTTAGTGGGCCAGGGATGTTAAACCTTGAATGTTCCTCTCTTTCCCTCAAAGCTCTTTCTCCCTCCTTTTCAGAGTATTTAGTCTGAAATCGTTGCTCATCTGTAGAAGCTGAAGTTTTAAGAAAACCATTAAATATTCCAAGGTTCCTGGTAAGGTGCAACGTGAAGGATTAAATGGTCCAGAAAAGCTGTTCTTTGGCTTTCCCAGCTCCTTGCCCCTCAGTGCATACATTCCCTGAGGTATCTCATAAGATTACTTGCGTGCAGAGAGTCACTGTGCTTTGCTCATGAGCACCAAATGTTTAATTCAGTGTGTGCTTGTCAAAGTACATTAAAAATGCAGGTAGCACTTGCTATGTGTGAGCCAGCTCCTGTAAGAGAGGCACTGTCACAGGGTAACGTTACAGGCTTGTCACAAGTGGATCCTGCTGGCTCTCAGAAGTGTCCTGGCTACCTACAGTGTCCTGCCAGGCTGCTACTGCCCTGCTCTCCTCGAAATGCTGCCTTTTCATGGTGATGCTTTAAGATCCCAAGGAAACGTGGAGCAGAGAGGATGTGCCGTGACTGGTGATTATCTGCTGTGGTTTTGCTACTATGTGGTTCTCTCCTGTCTGCCTTTATCTCTGTCCGGTTGTATCTCATCCCGTGTTTAGATCCAGTCCTGAAGATCTCCCTGACGTCAGTGGGAATGTGAAGGCTTGCAGACACCTTCTGCAAGGTTAAGGTCTTTTGTAAAACCACAAGAGTAGAGGTTGTATTTAAGTGCACGAATAGGTCCCAGTCTCTCGGTTTGGCTCAGCATCCATCTGTGCAGCCTTCCCAAGGGGAATTCGCGTGCTGTCAAGTGCAACAGCCGTGTTTGAAAACTGGCAGTGCAGTGGGAAGCCTCCAGGAGCACCTTGTTTTTAGAAAAGAGGTGGAAATCGATATTTGGCAGCTAGGCTGCATTAGGTAAGGTTGAGGCAGTAGTGTGAAATTCATAAACAGAACGTAAAGGGTGAAAGTGGACATTGCTGGGATATGAGAGAGAAAACAGCTTAACTCTTGAAAAGTACATTGGGCTTGTGCGGCACTGGAAGTGCTGGTAACACCAGGTGAAGTTCCCAGTGGGCTGCTGGTGCGAAACGGGCAGGCATTAGAGCTGGAGGCAGCTGCTCCCTTCTTCCCATCTGTGGGACAAGACCTCTGTTCATCAGTGCTCATCTTCTCCTGGCGTTTTGCTTTGTGCTCCTTCCATCTCAAAGACTGCACCGATGTGCGTTTCTCAGGCCCTGGCTGACAGTTGCTATAACTACCACTGATGCAGTCGGTGAGGGCAGATCCTGGTTTAGCCTTATTTCTGCCACCCAGCCAACTGAATTTTGTTTTCTTGCCTTTCAGTCCTTTCAAGGAAGCCAAGGACGAGCATACCTCTTCAACTCAGTGTGAGTATAACTTCGTACATGTCACCTCTGTATCTCTTGGGATAGAATTAAGAAAACCCTCGTGAAGAAGAAAACAAAAGGATAGTCCTCCTTTAGAAAACCTCTGCCTGAGACTTGGGAGCTTGCTGAAAATGCTTGGAGAAAAAGACACGTAACAGCAATGATTCATATTTGATTTTATGTTGAGGTTTCAGATAAGAAGCTAGGAGAAGGTGGTTTTTTCATCATCTCATTGAGAAATAAGATCTAACAGATGAGTCATTCTCTTCTCAGAGAATGCAGTTGGACCAAAGAGTCAAAGTTTTGTAAATGTAGAGAGCAAATAATATCTAAATGCAAACTTTTTAGAGCTAGCATAAAAAATAAGTATAATTTTCACCTTTTCATCCTGTTCAGGATCTGCAAGAGGTCTTTGTTTCTGTCACAGCTGTGGTACTCAGTATCCTGAACCTCCTGCTTGTGTTTTTAAATTCTGCCGTGAAGTTGCTGTCAGCTTCATTGTTGCGTCGTGCTGTGGAAAGACACACTAACAGGGAGCATCTCTCCTTTTTCCCCAGAGTTAATGTGGGTTGTGGCCCTGCAGAGGAGCGGGTGTTATTAACAGGATTACATGCGGTTGCAGATATTTACTGTGAAAACTGCAAAACCACACTGGGTTGGAAATATGTGAGTATCGGTACCATTTGTTTTTCCTGTGTACACCTTTGCTCTGGCCCTTTCTGAAGGTGTGTGTATGGTAACGTGGTCTTGTGGAAAGACCATTAACTTGGGAACCAGAAACGTGGGTCTTTAGCCACATGTTTTTTCCTTTTTGTTATTTCCATTTTCCCTCCTGTTTTGGGTTTGTTGCATCCATTCAAAGCAGGAGCTCTTTGTGGATAATGTATTGTCTTACTAAGAATATACACTGTGAGCCTGATTTTGGTGTGCGTCCCTTAGTGATACTTAACATAAATGAGGATAACTTCAGTCAGTCTTGTGGTTCTTTTGTCTTTTTTTCCCAGACCATATGAGAGTAATAGAATGATCCATATATTGTTAATCCTCTGTCCTTCCCACTGGAAATGCTATTGAACATGAGTTAATCTGTTTGCTGTCTGTTGCTCTTCATAAATTCAATTACCTTCAAATAAAGGCTTATGCTACATCCTAATTCCTGCTTCAGGAGGCACGCAGCGTACTTGTTTGTCAGAACATTTTGACCAGTGTCTAAACAAAACATATATTGTATCTGTGGCCTCTGGACAGAAATATTCTATAATAAACCAGTTGAAAGGCTATAAAAAGTAAAGCATCAAAAATTGATGCGGTAGGAATTCATGCAGAAACGCAGCATGGATCTCACAAATGGAGAAGGACACTAAGTACATAGATTGAGTTTATTGTGAAACAAAATACAAAATGTTATAAACATAGCAGTAAGCCCAAGCCTCTCCAGCAACAGAATTACATTATTTCAGATGAATTACATGCAGGCAAACAGCACACCTGAGCAGAGCTGAACTGCTGGTCAGGATGCAGCCTCCATAATGGAGTCCTGCCTGGTTAGGGATCCCATAGAATTCCTGGCTCGTTGATCCTGCAGAGCTGGACACACGTCTGGAGAGTGGGTCCTTCTCGGCCCTGTGCTCCATTTCCACATGAAGTTTACCATAATCTGTCTTGTTCCCAGTGGTAGTGCTTTTACAGCAGGGTCCATCAGAGGGACCTCTGTGTTCTTAACAAACATTAATAAATTCTCAGACCACTGGAGAGAGGTGGGTTTTATCACTGATGCTTCCTAAAGTGTAGCTCAAGGAGCGGTTGCCAATCACCTCCAAAAAGCTGCAAGGTGCTGATTGTTCTGTTTTTCCAGCCTGTAAAGGCAGCTAGAAGCAAGATTTAAGATTCTTCCAACATAATTTTCCTGAAAGCCAGAAGGAGGACCTGCAGTTGGGCTGTTTTACTCTGTGGACAGGACTAAGATGTACCAACATCCCCAGATCTGAAATGTAACTGCAGCTTTACCTTCAGATACCATCTTGATCTCATTCTTTCTCTTTTTTTTTTTTTAGGAACACGCTTTTGAAAGCAGCCAGAAGTATAAAGAAGGCAAATACATCATTGAACTAGCTCACATGATCAAGGATAATGGCTGGGATTGAATGGAAAGAGCCCAGCCCTACCAGCGTGTAAGAGAATGCCATCCAACCGAACATTATATCCAAGAGTGAGAGAGTGACTGAACGCTTGGTTCCATGCATTTAGAGGCTCTGCAATTTGGGAGCATCTTCACACCCTTCTCCATCTTTATTGGTGACTGGCCTCTAAATTTCTGTCTCTCTGTCTCTTTGCTTTGTATCTGTTTGTGAGTTGACCCTGGCTGCTTCTCTCTCTGTTCTGGCGTTGGCTAAGAGAATGCACCGAATGCCCGACAGCCATTCCATGTTGATGAATGTTTAAGTACAAACTGAAGTTGGCTCTGTGGTGGCATTTGATCAGAAGGTCTCGGTGCGGGAGGAAGACACGAGTTTTGGGCAGGAGAAGGTGATAGGGGGTGGGGAGTGGGCCCAAAGGGAAGTCATCAGAAGTCGAAACTGTACTTCTCCTTTAAGTCCTGGTTAACCAAGGCTTGAAACTATCTACTTGTCTAAATGGACAGAAAAATACCTCACGGCTGCGTTCTCTCTGAATCGTAAAACCGCTGCTCCATCGTTGGAGCTTCAGTCTAAGCCGGCTGAGCACAAGTCATAACCAGTTCCCCCCGCAAGCTAATCGCAAATCTGTGTTTTGTTTGCCGTTTATGAACTTGTTGTCTTGGGGGGGAGGGGGGACACACACGACCTGAAGGCTAGAGAGATTCCCTGCCTCTCCTTTTTCTCGCTGTTTCAGGGTAGGTAGGCCAAACATCCCAACAGAGCACAGCTGTGGGGAGCATCCTCGCGGCTGGAGAAACCAAATCCTGACTCTTGAGCCCTTCAGAGAGGAGGAGAAAACCGCTTAAGGCACGATGGGGCTGGAGCCGCAGCTTAGAAGAGATGACAAGTGAAAAAAAAGGCACGTGGTAGGCAAGGAAATTACATAGAGGAGGACGGGGACAAACTTAGTAACGCAGGGTACCCCTTGATTTCTCAGCCTCCACTGAGCATCCTTGGGGGTCTTTTACCAATCCTTTACAAGCGCGAGTAGGAAAACGCTGTTATAGAATCTTTTTCTTAAATCCCAGGCCCCGGCCATCAGCTCCGCTCTTGGAGCCTGGCAGAGCAATGGTGCGAGAGTGGGGAGAGGAGGGAGCAGAGGAGCCTGGCGGTTGTATTGCACAGGTGGATATTTCAAGCCATGAGGTATCCTCCCCGAAACCTTCCCCGCTTTTCCCAGCCCCAGAAGCCTGTTGCAGGCACGGGGGCAATGGGAAAGAAAAAAGAAACTGAACATCTTCCCCCTACCCCTGAAATTGTCTTTGCCTTGGAGTTTAAAGGGGAGGGGTAGATGTGGGCATCATAACTGCAAGGGACAAGTCCTTCCCATTTTAAGTTTTTAATTTTAATTATTGTGGACCTTCCCGAAGTGGTTGGTGAGGAAGGGGCATCGAGTATGAGAGGGGAGCTGCGTTAGACGTAAATGACTATGTGAAGTTTGCTCTGCAACAGTCCAGCCAGTATCTGGTGCATAACTCAAGACTATTTAACTGAATTAGTTTTATTTCTCTGAGTGAATTTTATTTTTGTTTGTGGAATTCTTTCAAGTAGGTTAATCCACTGGGGGAAATCTTTCTTAATCCAGAAGGAAAGAGTATTGTGCAGGGGTTTGCAACTCCTTATGAAACCCAAGCTTTGGAGCTGTAGTCTGTTGTCGCTTGCCCCCACCCTCAAGATACTCTCAGTTCGCTGTGGGACCGGGACGGGGGGCTGGTGGTGAGAAAGTCATTTGCTGTTAAACGAAGGGGATGTGAGCTACTAACGGATCAGGGTGGACCTTCCATATTAGGTCTTTGTGCGGAAACCCAAACCTGATGGCCCATCTAAGCAAAGGCTGGTTTTCCTCTTGAGCCGCTATTCTTTACAGCCTTGGAGAGGGAGGTGAGGTGGGATCTGGCCACGGCTCCTGCCTGGATGGGGTTGGCTCGGTTGGTGGCTGGCCTGCTGGGAGGTGGCTTCTGCCTTCACCCCGTCTGCTCTGGCTATGTAACAGCTGCTTCAGCTTTCATTTCTGATCGTCTCTGCTTCCACCATCCATATTCCCTTCAGGGATAAAAATCCAGTAGAAATCAAAACCTCTACAGCACACGCTATGTTGTTGGCTTTGGCAGTGGCCTGGTCCCATTTTCCTGACCTTTGGCTAGTGATCCATGGCAATTCATTAGGTTTTGGCTAGTGGGAAGTAATCTGCATTCTTTGAAGAGCTCTTCAGTCTCCCCAGATACCTAGCCTTTAAAGGGCTGTGGTTGGAGCTGGGAGAAGTAAGGGAGAACCCCAGATCATTAATATGAGGCTAAGAAAAAAGAGCACACAGGGGCTCCTGGGTTTATGTTGGTATTTAGAGTGATTGCCTTTAAAAAGCGATATAAAAGGTAGGCCTGTCTAGAGGACTGCTCTCAAAAATAAGAACAGTTACTCCAGAGAGCTACCAGATGTGGTTTTATCCATCTATTTGGGACAGGAACGGATGATGATCCATCAGACTGGGCTGTTTTTAACTGTTCACAGAGGTTACGCTTTTAATGGCAACCAGTCTAAGCTTGAATATGGCAAGATCTTAATCTGGTTTTAATTGGTTTTGTCCCATCAGCATCCACAGACTCATACTTGCTGAGAATCTGGCCTCAAGCCCTGATACGAAAATAATATGTGTGCCTGTGAATGTCCTCAACACCCAGAGAATTATCTGTAGAGTGACTTTAATCCACTGGACAGGGAGATTAGGAAAAACGGGCTTGTGAGGCTCATTGGCGTTTGTTCTCTGCTGTGTGTCCCTTAAATATGAAGTACTTCTCAGTCCGCTGCTAACTCGTCTGTGACTCGCTGTATTAAGCCACATGACAATATTGGGAGCTGGTGACCAGGCCGGATGATGAGATCTGTGTGCCGGTGGCTACCACAATCAGCCCAGGCTAAATTGTTGACTGGTAGAGTGATATATTCAGAGCATAACCAAAGAACCTCGCTCTCTGCATCCCTCTGGTCGTGGGAGTTGGCTGTAGCCCGTTCGTTAGTGACTGGGGTGAGCAAGTTGGGACCGTTGTTTCCGAGCTGGAGATGTGGCCCATGGAAACTGCCTCCTTGGGCAGCCACCGAGCGCCCGTGGTGCTGCTCCCGTAGGTGGCATCCTCAAGAAAACACCAACAGGAGTGAGTTCTGCTCCTTTTTTAATGTGGCAGCCTCGCCTCTGGCAAGCTGCGTGCACCCTCGAGTTTACATCACCCCCGTCTGCCCCAAAGCCCAGACTTGAGTAAGTTTTAAATTGTTTTGCTCTGGTGGATTTGTCTGGTGTGAAATCCTGATCCCTGTAATAAATATTAAGATGATAATATATACAAAGCAGGAAAAAAAAAAACATTATCTTGTGAAATATACTTTTGTAAATAATATTTAATTTTTTTTAAAAAAATAATATATTTGGTGCTGTTTTCTCAGAGCCCCTCCCTGAGAGCACTTTTTTGTTGTTTATAAATAATACTGTTTCCTTCTGTATTTGTTGGAAAATATGTTTAAAGGGAAACAAAAATCTTATATACGTTGTCCTCTGAAGTCGATCCACTTCTCCTCCGGACGGGGCAGGAGAGGGAGTCCCTCCTGCTTCCATCTGGCAGAATTGGTCTCCGGCGCAGGGTTGGGGACAGGAGCCCGGGGTCCAGGGCTGATGTGTGGGACAGGAGGGAGCCCCAGGCTCTCGGGGAGCGCTCCAGGAGGTCCCCTCTGGTGGCCTGATCCCCTTGTCAGCTCACGCTCCCACGGTGAGTCCCACAAAAGCTGGTGGGGCTCCGTCTGGGAACAGCTTCTCCGGGGGAGATCTGGTTTGTAGGGTCCAGGCCTGAAATTTTCTCTTGCACCAGTATTGGCTGGAGTGAAGTAGATACTGAGACGTAGAAAACAGGATTGAATATAAGCTGCAACCTCCGAGTCGCTGTTTCCAGTTGCTTGGGGGCAGCAGGGATGGAGATGGAGATTTCTAACTAGTTGTTGTTTTTAAACTAAAACATAAGTCTTTGGACAGGGATCCTGGTTTTCTTTTGGGGGTTTTTGTTGTTTTGTGTTTTTTTGTTTTGTTTTGTTTTTTAAACCAGGCTGCTACATAACAAATTCAAGTAAAAGTTTACCTCTCTGGCAGTAAAGTTCTTTTTTTTTTTTGCTTTTCTTTCTGTCTTCAACCTCCCCCCTTCTCCCCCTTCTTCATTTTTAATTCATTGGGGCTCTTGTTAATCCCAAAGTGGACCAACAGCACAAACCACCGGACTGTGTTTTGCTGAGCAAGGAGCTGTTTTCAGCGCTGAGTAACTGTTGCACGCTCTTTAATTCTCTGTTTTTGGTGCACACGACTTAAAAATACACAGGATAGAAACCCCTGCGAATGAAATCTGTTGTCCTTGTGATGATCAAGAGAGTTCTCTCTGTGTGCATTTTTCTAACTGGTCTGTGAGAGTGTGTCAATCATGCATTTCACTGCACTTCTTGTTTCGGGAGGAGCGTCGTGTTTCCGTGTGAACCAGTTCTTGGATGAAGCGATGGCACCCAAAGACCCGGTTGGGTGAAGAGATCGGCGAGAACCAGAGCTCAGCTCAGTGGGAAGGAGCTTTTCTCACCAGGTGAGAAGCCTCAGAAATCAAATGCTCAGAAACCAATTACGTTAGATGTAGATTTCGCAGAATCCTGTTTAAAAAGAGTAAGCGGAAGAGGGGAAACAAAAATCATCTTGAATTCAGAAAAAAAAAGTAAAAAATCAACATATTTAAATGCAAGCAGAATGGCATTGTGTAAGGTACAACCACAAATAAGCTATTCTCATCGTTACGAACTGTGTGTATCCTTAGTTTTGTTTTTCATAAGGAAATGGGAATGCTTTCCCCACTGACAAAACTGAAGGACAATATTTCCGATACCAGCCTGTCTATTGATGCTCTCGTGTTTACAAATTGTGTATACTTTTATTTCTTTGATCTTGTTTTAATTTTTATTTTTTTTGGCATATTCTTTCAGGTCATTTGCTTCAGTAATAAATGCAATTGTTTGTTTTCAAATAATTGGTTGCCACCTTTTCATGTATTTGTACATTGTATATAGTTCTTCAGTATTAGAGGGAGGCGTATTGTTTGTCATATTTACAATATGTGTTGGTGCTCATTTGAGAAAATAAAATTTTCAAGTACTAAACCTGCTGGTCCACGTTTCTGGTTTGATCTCCTACACTGTGTGCCTATTGGAGGCAGCAAAATTTGGTTGTTCAAGAAAGTTACGTTTAGCTTGAAAAATAGTCAAATTATCCTCTTTCCCGATAGCTGGAAGCCCAGAGCAGTCACTGGTGTGCACTTGAGTCACTTCAGCACTTGGAGGCTGCAGTCAGGGGCAAGGATCCCGCTGGGCAGAGCTAAAGATGATCCCTTGTCCCTGAAGTCTCGGATTGAGCACAAGAAGAAACCCCGAAACTGACCAGGAATCGGTGCTGAGCCACCTGGCACCATCACACCCTGCCTTACCCTAAGCCACACCAGCCAGGGAAGCACATACTTTGTTTTGTAAGGAATTACATGATTTTAAGGTGTTTTTCAGGCAGCAACAATAACAAGAAACCCATGAAATAAACCCTCTAATTCTCCTTAAATCATTTCCCATGGATGAAGGGTTTTGTCAGCACCGTTCCCTGGCAGCGCCTACAAGTCGAATGGGTTAAGAAATTCATCATGACCAGAAAAACACTTTTCTTTTTGTTTTGCAAGTTTTGCTCCTTGGTGAAATTCAATTGGCAAGTCAAACGTCCCTTCCAGCAGTTCAGCAAACGAGATCCTCTCATCGGGCGGCGTTCCCTTAAACGCCAGAATTGCTTCTCCGCTCCCAGGTGAGCAGGGTACAGCGTACCCCGTGCCTTCGGCTCAAAAATCCACTTGAAACCGCGGCGGGACGGAAAGCGGTGCTTTATTTGAGGTGGTTTGGGATGAGCTGATGCAATCCCTCTTCATCCCAGGGCGGGAGGCAGCTGGGACCTGTCCCCGTGCCCTGTGCCAGTGCCCGGCAGTTCACGGTGCCGCTGGCTGAGCGCCCTTAATTCCCCACGGCTCCAAAAAAAGCAACTTAACCCTCTTTGGAGAGGAGCTGATCGTGCCAGCTGCTGAGTGCCCTGAACTCCGAGTAGAGCTCAGGCCGTAGCAAGAGAAATGGCAGGAAGAGGTGGGAGGCGAGGAGGAGCCGGGAGGTTCCTGGGAGGTGGGTGAGGAGCCAAGGGAGATGCGACTGCGAACGGATGTCCCGTGCGTGCTCCTAATGTGTGAAAACACCTTCAGCTGATGGGACAGTCGATACAATTCATCGCTTGCCCAACGGGCTCTGAGTAATTTGAGTTCTTGGTTTCGCCAAAACCTTCTTAAATCTGTTGGCTCCGTGCCGGCGAGTGACGTGCCGGGTGTGTGCTGGAAGGACGAGGCTCCCACTGCCTCCGCCCTGCGCAGTAGGAAGGTCTCGGGGATGATGACACCTCCAAAAAATGCCAGGCCGGTCCTTTCGGGCACGTGGTGGTGCCTGGAGATGAGCATGGTCTGGCGCGGGACGGCTCCTCGCCGCCGTGGGCTTGTTCCTGCAAAGCTGCCGTAGGCCAATGGCTGCCACCGGGGTCGCTCAAAAAGCCCAAAGGTTTTCACTCCGTTTCCATCTCTTGCTGTTCAGGAGAAGCCATCGCTCCGTGGCAAGGGCAGCCGACACGGCGCTCTGTCTGGTTCCCCCCGAAGCCCGGCGCGAGGGTGCGATCCTGTGCGGCGCGGGGAGCGCAGATCCCTGGTGGGATGGGGAGGGGACCGGCGGCTCCTCTCCCCCGGGAACGGTCCATATTTACCAGCCAAATCGTGTGCGTCGGCCGTGGCGCTTCGCCAGCTCAGGCGTAAGCCCTGCAGGGAAATTCCCCGCAGGAAAAGGTGTTGTGTTCCCTATTTCCCATCCCGAACATCCGTGTGAGAGCAGGAGGGACGACACAGGGGTCCCGGGAAGCGCCTCCGACCCCACGCCAGCCCTTTGGCTCCATTAGGATGAGAGTGGAAAAGCGCCAGGACCGTGATACGGCCCCGGGCAAACCCCGCAGGCGGGAGGCGATGGTGGTACCCGGCCACCACTGCAGGGCGGGCTGTCCCCTGCGCCGGGGGTGTCCCCTGCTCCCGGGGTGTCCCTCGCTCCTAGGGGATCCCAGGCAGGGCTGGGGGGGAATGGCAGGGAAGCAGCGGCTGTATCTGCGACACGGGGCAGCGCTCTCGCCCGCTTGCATTAGATGCNCTGTCCCCTGCGCCGGGGGTGTCCCCTGCTCCCGGGGTGTCCCTCGCTCCTAGGGGATCCCAGGCAGGGCTGGGGGGGGGAATGGCAGGGAAGCAGCGGCTGTATCTGCGACACGGGGCAGCGCTCTCGCCCGCTTGCATTAGATGCGTTATTAAACTGCAATTAGAGCACAAGGAAGCCAAAGCAACCTATTAATAGGCGGGTGCAGATAAGCTGACTCGGGTGGCAGCAGATGCGGGCTCCGGCGAGAGGCTGCAGCTTCACTGCTGCAAACCTGGCCCAGGGCATGGCAGCAGGAGAGCGCGGGGAGGGATGGAGGGAAGGATGGAGGAAAGGATGGAGCACAAAACCCCCTCCTCGGTCCCCACAGAGGTGCCACCACCCCACGAGGTGCTGGTGCCACGGGAGCCACCACGACCTTCACCCACAGCCAAAGGACGGGCTATAAAGAGCAATGGGGCAGGTCCTAGAGTTCCTCTCGGATCCCACCAGTCACAATGAGGGTTTTTTTTCAAAAGATGATCACGAAGCTATAAATACAGCGGCGCCGGTGGCCTTTAATCCTGGTTCAAGAGCAATTTGACACTCCTGCTTTGCTCTTCAGCCCTTTTTTTGGGACATGGGAGCTGGGGAGGGATGATGCCGGTCAATTCTCTGTTGGTTCTTCTGATCTTTTCTGTCCTCTCTCAGGTGAAGCACTGGGGGTTCAGCCCCACAAACACCCCCAGACCGCCTCTCCCGCAGGGACAATGGCTCCGACCCAAACTGGGGGATTTTCTTGCTGACAGGGAGGATTTACAGTAGCACTCTCAGGCTGCCAAACACGCCGAGGTTATTTTTACCCGGCTCCAGCCCGGGGTATAAATAGTGCCGAGGACGTTCCCCGTCGCTGGCTGAGACACGTCCCGTGGATGCAGGTTGGGCACCAAGGAGATGTCAGCCCAAGGGCGGTCACAGACCTGCAGGACAGGGCAGAGGGGGTCCCCAGGGTGGGCACGGCCGAAATAACAGAGCCCCAGGACCACCCCTCTCCTTGTGGCCCCCAAAACCCACCAAGCCCCATGGCTGGACAGGCTTCCTTGACCTCTCAGAGCTGTTTTTTGGGGGGCCT
>JAHREE010149019.1:0-11064 GCA_033628505.1 Tringa tobata | reverse complement strand
ATGATCTTTAAGGTCCCTTCTGCCCTGAACCATTCTGTGATTCTACAATACCTCTCTGGCCAAGTCCTTTGAGACCTTCTGTTAGAAGCACCATGCAAGACCCAGCTTTGTTATTTCAGAGGCAGGAATTCCTTAGCAAGTGCACTAACAGTCAGGTACTAAGAGCTGCTGGGTGTTTTCTAAATCAGGCTCACTCTGTCATGTCAAAGACATTACTGCTGGCTGCTATTCTGGAGTTGTTTTTTCAGCCCAAAGCTTCACATTAACGATTTTAATTGCATGAAAATTGCTGAAATCCGTAGGTAAGTTAACAGTACCCATTTATATGAATTGTATTTGAAAAATAAGGTATTTGGAAGCATGGTATTTCTCTAGGCTTATTTACAACGAGGAGATTTCCTCAGTAGCTGTTGTGGAAGAATATCTATTTACTATCAATGGCTGTATCTATTATCATTAGCAGAGTGGCAGAATAAGAGCACGGGCACTTTAATTCTGAAATAAAAGACACTTTATTCCTGAATAACCAATATGTTTTCAGGATAGAATAATTACTCCAAAGCAAAGTGATTTTTATCTTCAGATAGGGTGTGCGCTTGAAGTGTGCTCCTGTATAGCTGTTCTGCTCCATTTCCCCTGTGCAGACAGGCTCTCAGCGCTACAATTTGCTATTCAGCTGCGCCAAAAAAGCTCATCTTCGTTGATTTTCTGGGCAGGTTTACTAATGCCTTTGCTCGAGGATGGTGATTTGAATGGCAGGAGTTTTATGCACTGGCTGGAGGGAGTTTTTTCTTAAACTGCCGACTTGCCAATATTGTTTTTTTGTTAATTGGCAATTCATATTGACTGCTCTGTACCAGCACGTCCCGGAGATTGCAGTGGGGATGAAATCAATGTGTCCTACCTTTTCATTCCTGACAGCTACAATAATCACCTCATTTAGGAGGAACTTCATCAGGACAAACAACAGCAAATCTCCCCCAGAACTATAACCTTGCTGACTTTCAATCCTGGGCTCTAATTGCTAAACCACTGCCTCGTTCCATTTACAAGCCCTTTCCTTTCACTCCCAACCCAAGCAGAGCGATAGGTGTGAATTTATGTTGTGTTTAAACAAAAGAAAAAAAAAGTCAACATAGCACAGGCTGATGCAGCACATGAACACTGAGGTCTTTCTTCATTAATAATATATGATACAGTGAGGATGAGGGTTATGAGAACAGCATTTTCTCCTTACGCAGCTTGCAAGAAAGGATCTCAACCTGAAAAAGGATGGATTGTAAATCAGGGGACAGAAATCTGCTTTTCCTTTTCATGTTTCTTTCATGTAGTGTTTTAGTACTGTGAGGTATATGTAGTAAAGAGGGTGGTTCCTTGACTACTCGAACCAAGTGATGTCCAAACTGACCAAAAAATTTTTCTTGATGATGAATTAATCACTGTCACAACTAGTCTGTAAATTCTAGAGGGGCTCAGTAAATGATCGCCCCCAAACCAGAAGGGACTGGGAAGCACAGATGGTTTCACTCCTCCTCCCCATCCTCCCTTCATAAGGAAAGGAAAGGGCTCAGCATGGAGGTGAGCAAATACTCTGCCGTTCCTCATCCACTGGGCCAGTTGCCCAAGGGACCAGCACAGTGGCAGAGCTATGCCAAAAAGAAGCCTAAAAGGGCACAGGCAGAGCAGGTTTTTTGCAAATATGGCTTATTCCCTTTCACAAGCCTTTACAAACTCCACTGACAAAAGATCTCCTTTGCCCATATGACTTGAGTGATATTAGGGGATTGCTTTCCCCCTTTCCTGAGATAATTTTACCTGTAATACCTTTCCACAATTTATCCACTGGTATTTTCTAAGCATTACTTGTGAATTCCTAAATCCAACAGACTTAACAGTGCTCAGTGCTGTCGTACACACAGGTCTCTCACCCACAGGTTTAACATTTTAAAAAAATACCATGTTTTACTTCTTTATTTCATTTCAAACATTAGTAGAAATGTCAGGGAAAAGGGTTCAGCTCACACCGATATCTTACAGGTGTAATTGCCTTGTGTGTAATACGTTTGTATTAGTTATAATGAAATTACCTTTGACTTACATCAGTGTAAATGGGAGCAGAGAGAAGGCCAGAGTTTCCATCTAAGACTGTAGGAGCAATTTTGCTTGTATCAAGCAAGCATAATTCAGTTGGCATATATCAGTTTAATCAAATATATTACCTCTTCTTACAGAGCTTGTCACCCTAACATCAGCTGCATCACATCCAAATTGGTCCGTGGTCATAGAACCAGATCCACTTCTTGCAATAGACTTAATTCTGGTTTTCTTACAAAGTTTTCCCAGGCTTTACCGATGTGCCTGAATAAGAACTGAATAAAAGTGCAGGGAAACATGGGGATTTGGCCCTATGGTTTGTCACTCGTCCGGATGACCTTGTTCTTCCTATTTACCATTCTATAAGTCTGTGCTCAAGGTGGTTTAGGTTGGTTTTTTTTGGATTTCCTGCATGACAACAACAGTATCTCTTCCGAGCACGTAGCTGCCATCAATTCTTTCTGTCTCAGCTTGTGAATAAGAAGTAAGTAACCCATGGGGCGGGAGAAAAAGTTGCCTGGCTTAATGCTGGGAATCAAGGCAGAGATATGATTCAAATGCCTTCTTATTGTTTTTTTTTGCCTCCTGACATTTCCCAAGTTGCGCTGTATACTGCTGCTGCAGAAAAAAATAGCAGCTAAGATTAAGCTAAGTGGAAAAGTACTGCTGCTTCCCCAATGTCAAAGCCACAGCAGCTATGGTAATGCAATTCCTGAAGGAAATCAGAGCAGAAGTGTGAGGTGTTTCTCTTCATATGCGGGTAAAACACTGTGAAAGAAGATGAGCTGCTCCCCTTTGGTAAACCATTAGAAAAACAGATTATTGGGGTTTATTTTTCCCCCTTTATTTTACTTTTCTTTGCTAAGGGAATGCTGTTTTCACAATTGTGCAATCCGTAACGATACAGAGAGGTGAGACTGAACCAAACAATTTGTTCATGCAGTTTGTGACCTGATTCAGACCTGGCCAGAACAGTGCAAGTTGGAAAAAGGGATAGAAACCCTGTAATTGATCCCATGGAATAATCTTTTATCATGGCTTGTTTCATTAATTGATCTCATTCCCTGGGAAAGGGTAAATTGAAAGGTGGTAGAGCAGCTGTCTAATCTAGTTACACCTTAACAGAGTTACAGTCTTGTGTGAAGCTTGAACCCCAGAGCCTGCATTCACCTTCCACGAGCTTGAATGTGCTCCACAGCTTTCTCAGCAAAGCCTGTCTGTACTTTCCCCTGAGGACTTTGTTCAAACAGAGAATTTTCTGGCAATGACAACAGGAATATCAGTTTTTTCATCATTATTGGGTATTGTAGATGCACCAAACCTTGGACTTAGGAAGCTTAAGTGGGACTTACCAATGATGCCTTCCATCTTATGGCAAAGACAAACCTCCCTTTTGATATCAGGCATCCAGTTAACCTCAGATACCTTCCAAATCATCTCTCTCCTCATCTTGTTCAGGTGTTGTTCAAGGCTGTGTGTTGGCTAGCTGAAATGAGCATCTTTAAGCCTTATCTTCATTTGGCACCAATTCCAGGGAATTCACATGGGATGGAGAGGTAACAAATGCCTCAACCCCAGGAAAAAACCCTTAGATCAGAGCTCCGCCTTATTAAACCACAGACAGCCAAGCATGACATACGAACCCATTGGAGATAAGATTTCATAAATTCTACTGCTCACAGAAGTATTTCATCCTACTGAATACAGCTTTGGATATTTTCTGTTTTGTGTAACTAGCAGCTTCAGGCAAGAGAAACAACAAAAATTTGAACTGAAGTGAAAACTCCCAGTACCAGCAACACGCTCTTGTATTTTCAAGAAAAGCAGCAATGGTATCAATCCTTCCAAAATGAGACATCAGACATCCAATTTCAAGGCTTCCCTTGCAGAAAATGGGGCATAAGTTTCAGCAGCTGAATAGTACTTTTGGCCTCAAATTTAATTTACTATGAAGTGATATAAGAGAAGGATAATATGACACTTGTTCTACTACTTTAGCACTTTGGACAAAGTAAATACATCACTGGCAAACCTCAAAACCCCCATTTTGTAGGAGAAACTGTGACCTAGTAATACTAAATCAAGCATGCAACAACAAAAACCATTTCTGTTCCAGTCTCTCAAAGTTTTGTTGCCAAGAAGGAGAAGAAACTGGAATGGTCTATACTCAGGCTACAGTTCACAGAATCACAGAATGATAAGGGGTTGGAAGGGACCTCTGGAGATCATCTAGTCCAACCCTTTGCCAGAGCAGGTCCACCTAGAACAGGTGACAGGGGAGCGTGTCCAGGTGGGTTTTGAATGTCTCCAGAGAAGGAGACTCTGCTACCTTCCTGGGCAGCCTCTTCCAGGGCTCTGCCACCTTCAAAGAAATGAAGTTCCTCCTCATGTTTACATGGAACTTCTTACATTCAAGTTTGAGCCCATTTCCTTTTGTCCTGTCACTGGGCACCACTGAAAAAAGACTGGCCTCATCCTCTTGACACCCACCCTTTAAGTATTATAAGTGTTGATCAGATTCCCCTCTCCCCCCCCATCTTCTCTTCTCCAGACTAAAAAGACCCAAGTCCCTCAGCCTTTCCTTGTACGAGAAATGCTCCAGGCCCCTGATCAACACATTTGAAGGATAGCCACTTTGAAGGACATTACAGACAGTCAGTGGTGCCTCTGAAAGGCCCTCCCCATTGACCAGCACCACCTTGTCCTTTGGGGGAGGTTCTTTAATAAAAAACCCTTCAAGCTTTCTGCAATATAATACCACCGCAGCAGAGCAGTAGCACACTTCAAATCTGCACGATACCTAAGGGTGCTGTAGCTGTTGGGTGTTGCTGTTATGGTTTTTGTCAATGTTTGCTCCATCTTGCCTTTGATGGTGCCACCCAACTCCTTGGGTGTCACCATCCTGATTGGTTGTATCCCTGGCTGTTGGTATCCCTCCCCCCACCCTGGCCTACCTGTGGGACAGCATGACGTGGTGCTAAGGGACATGGTTTAGTGGTGGTTTTGGCAGTGTTAGGTTGATGGTTGGACTTGATGATCTTAAAGGTCCCTTCCAGTCTAGATTCTATGACCCAGCACCACAGCTTAGGGGATGGAGAAGGGTTGACTTTTCCCTCGTCCAGAAATGTTAACACCCGTCACCTCGGAATTATTCCAGTTTGGTGAGCAAAATGAGCCCTGAAGAAGTGGTCACTGATCTGATCTCAGGGTGGACAAATCTAAAATCTCTGGACATTCCCATCAAGCAGCCTCAAAATGGAAAACTGTTCAATAGTACCCAATCTGCGAGATGGCAGATTTTTGGTACTTCCCAAATATTTGGTGTCAGGAAGTCTTTGTGGGTAGTCAAACAGTGAGGATGCTCAGAGAGCTACAGGCACCGCAGCACTGAACGCACTGTGATAAAGAGCTTACTGGAGCACCAAATCTACAGGAACAGACTTAAATCAGCTTTATTGTACAGCAGTGTTAGGTGGGCACTGAATAAGGCTGAAGATAGATGTCTTTAATTTTTTCTGTTATTGTCAGCAGGAAGGACAAAATCAGCAAGACAGATACTTTCAGATGAATCCCACAACTCCATTGCTACTAGTAAAGGGTTTGAGAGACACGTTAGGATGGAATCACAGAATTATTTGGGGTTGGAAGGGACCTCTGGAGATCATCTAGTCAAACCCTCCTGCCAAAGCAGGTCCACCCAGAGCAGGTTGCATAGGAACGTGTCCAGGCGGGGTTTGAATGTCTCCAGAGAAGGAGACTCCACCGCCTCCCTGGGCAGACTGTTCCAGGGCTCTGCCACCTTAAAAGGAATGAAGTTCCTCCTCATGTTTAGATGGAACTTTCTATGTTCAAGTTTGTGCCCATTTCCTCTTGTCCTGTCCCTGGGCACCACTGGAAAAAGACTGGCCCCATCCTCCTCACATCCACCCTTTAAGTATTTATAGGTGTTGATCAGATCTCCCCTCAGCCTTCTTCAGACTAAACAGACCCAAGTCCCTCAGCCTTTCCTCATCAGAGAGATGTTCTAGTCCCCTCATCAACTTCATAGCCCTTTCCTGTACCCTCTCCAGCAGTTCCCTGTCCTTCTTCAACCAGGGAACCCAGAACTGGACACAGTACTCCTGATGTGTGCTGGAAGATCACTGCATTTTGTACTGTTTCATCAATGATCTTGCAGGCACCAAAAGACCGGATGATGAATTAAGAGATGTCAGTGGCCTAGAGCCAGTTCTTCATTATAGCCTTATGGAAGTGGGGTCCAGGTGGCCTTTGAAACACAAGGAGGATGGGTCTCTTGGAGATTTGCATTATGACATTGCAGGAATTTAAGCTGTGAGTGCACATGAAAAGTTCTAGAGATAGTGGTGTAAGTAATTTCCAAACGATGCAGCAGAGGTTTTGTAATTCTGATTTAAAGTCTGGTAAAGTAATATTAAATGCTCATCAAGAAAATGAAGTGTACATCTATAAAACGAAATGTAATGTGATAAAAATAACTAAAAGGTCTTTTTATCTCTACTTTAAAGATGGTATTGGTATGACCGATGTTGGTTTTTAACAGTTCCCCTTTAGGAAAGGCAAACCCTACCATCCATGCAATATAATTTTTTCCTATGATCTTTGTGGGTTTGGAGAAGAAAAACATTTCAAGGAGTATTCAGCTCCAGGGATCTGGTGAAATATTAGGTCAGCACAACAAATAGATATCTGTCACAAACTAATAGATATCTGTCACAACAAGTGCTGGAGAGGACCATTCAGGCACTGAAGACTATCCAGCTGCTTCTTCTGTTATCTTTCATCACCCCTTCACTGCTGATCTCCATTCCCCATTCCTCCCCAGTTCATCTCCTGCCTTTCCATTGTGTCCTCTCTTCCTTCAGCTTTACATTTTACTAATCCCTTCCACAAAACACCATTGATATTTTTAAAATCATAATGACACAACATAAACGTACAAATCATCCTGCTGCTGGTTTCTGTGTTACATCTTTTTCCTTCTTAAATTCACGTGTCTCATCTGTTTAAATTATAAACTCATCAGGGCAGAGGCCACATTTTAACCTGAGCATAGTGGAGATTTATGTAGCATAATTAAGCAGGTTAATAAAACACACCTCAGCAAAGGCTGAAATGTAAATTGTGGGATTTGCATTGGTTTTATTGCTCTTAAGGTGAGAGGTGAATGCCATCATGACTTTATCTAACTTTCTTGTATAACTTAGACCAGGGGACTTCCTGCAGCGAGTCCTGCAGAACCTGGCTGCTCACCCAGTCCCATCATAACCTGTTCCAACAGAAGGTTGTCCTTCTGACTATGTGTTCCACGCACCCTGTTTTAATTTGTCTGGCCCAGGACTTCAGCCATTGGATCTTACTATGCCAGAAGATCCCCAGACCTCTCAACTTTCTTCTGTCCCTGTGCCTGCAACTCCAACCACGTAATCTGAGGCTGTGTGATGTGAAGAGTGTCACAAGCTAAATGAATGGTCAACCCATTACAGGGCCTTCATGTTATGTATGCCATGTCCCCAGCATGCAACAGCTTTTTCTGGTGTCCCAGGTATTCACAGAAAAATGGGGACTTGAGCTACAACTGCATGAAATATAAATGTGGCTTTGGAGGAACAAGAGGGAGGCAAACTCTTTGCATCTCATAACCAATGCATGTGACGGTATGAGATTCAACAAGGCCAAGTGCTGGGTCACAAGAGCCCCATGAAAGCTACAGGCCTGGGGAAGAGTGGCTGGAAAACTGCCCAGTGGGAAGGGACCTGGGGACGTTGGTCAACAATATGTTGGTTGACGTATTCAGCCGGCTGAATATGAGCCAGCAGTGTGCCCAGGTGGCCAAGAAGGCCAACAGCATGCTGGCCGGTGTCAGGAATAGTGTGGCCAGCAGAACTAGGGAAGTGATGGTCCCGCTGTACTTGACACTGGTGAGGCCTCACCTCAAGTGCTGGGTCCCTTACCACAAAAAAGACATTGAGGTGCTGGAGNGGGAAGGGTAATGGAGCCGGTGAGGAGTCTGGAGCACAAGTCTTGTGAGGAGAGGCTGAGGGAGCTGGGGGTGTTCAGCCTGGAGAGAAGGAGGCTGAGGGGAGACCTTCTCGCTCTCTCCAACTTCCTGAAAGGAGGGTGTAGCCAGGGGGGGTCGGTCTCTTCTCCCAAGGAACAGGCAATGGGACTAGAGGAAATGGCCTCAAGTTGCACCAGGGGAGGTTTAGGCTGGATATTGGGAAAAAATTTTACACCATTATGAAGCCTTGGAAGAGGCTGCCCAGGGAGGTGGTGGAGTCACCATCCCTAGAGGTCTTTAAAAGCCGGGCAGATATGGTGCTGAGGCACATGGTTTAATGATGGTTTTGTCAGTGTTAGGTTGATGGTTGGACTCAATGATCTGAAAGGTCCCTTCCAACCAAAACGGTTCTATGACTATATAACTTGACAGATCTGGCTAGGAACCTCTCTGAGCTTTACCCACATATCCAGAACCTGGGCATGCCATGAGAACAAATATTCATTCTAGATTTCTGTTCTTCTGACATTTTCCTTAGTAGTAGCAAGATGGCCCCATGGGTCACTGTGGGATGCTGTTCCAGGGAGCAGGCTGGCCCCATCACAACCATTGGCCACAAGGCAATTATACAAGCCTGCCATAGACCATGGACTCGGGCAGAGGATAAGAGAAGAGTGGAAAAGTGCAGAACAATGAACAGCCTTTGTTGCCTGCTTTTCTCACGGAGGTAAAAAGGAACCGGAGAAGATAAAACACATTCATTTTTCCAAGGGAAAAAGCAATAAGTGCCTAGCCTTGGGTTATGAACATCTTGATCTCTCAATCACAGTCTCGGTGACTGGCTGTGGTCATTACAAGCTCAGTAAATTTTGGAACCTTTGGAAAACTGCTGCTGCCTTTTCAGTAAGAAACCATTTGTCTGAAGTGGTTTTAGTTCAGTGGGTCCAGAAGTTGCCGGGATGGGATGGCAGCAAAAGCCATGGGGGTAGATCTATTCCTTGGCGTATTTCTGCCTTCAGTCCTTACAAAGACAACGCTCCCCTGCTGCCACGGAGGCAGGAAGGGGCTAGAATATCTATGAGCATTTTATCCCCACCACAGCTTGAAATATAAATCAACAAGCTGCAGAATGAAAACAAAATCCAGAGGTGGTTTGGGATTTTTTTTCCTTTGTTTGGCTTCACTCTTTCCCCGTGTTTCCACGCTGCTCCCAGATGCTCAGCTTTCCCTGAGCTGAGAAAGAGCAGTGAATACAGAAAACAGCCTGGAGCCAGGGAGGATCACCAGGGTGGCAGCACAGCAAATCGACAGGGAGGATTGCACGCACCTTGAAACCTCTGATAATACGGGTCCAGCTCCCATCTCTCTGTGGTCTCCCTGCGTGGCTTCAGGCACAAGGATGGACCTTGGGGGTGCAGCAAAATTCTCTTCTTCAAAGTCCCCACAGGCTCTTCAAGTGCCGACGTTTTCACCAGTAACTGTCCCTTGATACATAAAGTTTTCATTTTGCAACTCAGAAGCATTTTTACTCCACCAGAGCTCTTCAGTGCCCTTGTTCTCACCCAGAAAGAAGCAATTTTCTGTCTCTCACTTAAAAAACCCCTGATGTTACATTATCCTTTACCCATCCAATGCACACCCAGATGAACCTAAGTGATGTCTGCTCACTGTCTGAACCCCTGTCAAAGGGACAAGTGGCCTCCTGTGGTAGCACAGGGGTTAGAGCCATCATCCCTGCCCTGCCTCGAGGAGTGCTTCAAACCCCTCACCTCCTGGGGAGCTTCCAACCCCACACCGAAATCTGCAAGGGCTCAAGAGAGGGGAAGATATTTTCTCCAGTCCTAGGATGAAGTTCTTCTTTGAATGGCAAAACCCACCCAAGATGCTGATTTAAGCGTGGGGCAGTAGCTACCACCTTAGCAAGAAACAACAGGGAAAGGACATGAGGATGCCATGTTATGCACCTTAGCTTTTCCTTTACAATACCTCCCTAATATTTAAATCTGCTATTTTTTAAAAAAATATAGACTTTTTTTTTCTCTGCAGTGAAATATGCCACGTTTCCACCCCTGGTGGTGAAGATCCTACCCTGCCTGTGTTAATTGGGAGAGCAGAAAGACAGTACCATATACTTTCACCAGGGTCCTGCTCGTGTCAAAACGAGCAAAACAAAGTAACAAAAGAAATAATCAAGATCTGGGCTGTACAATTCCAGTGCTCCAAACTCATGCAGGTATCAAAGGAAAAGAAAGAAAATTCAGGCCGAGAATGAGGGATGAAGAAACCTTGATTAGGAAAGTAGCGCTGGGGCCCTGATGAAGGAATCATAGAATTGTCTAGGTTGGAAGGGACTTTTAAGATAATATAGTCTAACCATCAACCTAACTCTGATAAAAACCATCACTAAACCATGTCTCTAAAAGAGAATTTAGAGACATAAGAATTTAGAGAATGAAAACTTTGCCAGTGCACAAGAAAGCTTCGAGTTAAATACTAAGACCTGGCTATCAAAATAGAGACAGGTGAAATTATAAGACAAAACCCAAGCACGGAATATGGTTCTGCTGGGGATTGTTTTACTTGGCAGCAAGGAGTGAATTTCAGATTGTTTCTTCTTGAAAATCCTTTACAGAAAGAAGACCTTTGGCATCATCTTTGGATTTGATGTTACAAAACAACATTAATCCTCAGGGACTGCAAAACTCTTTTTAGGCTGAACTTCTCCTGCCACGTGGAAACCAGCAGGAGGAGGAGACAGGTTTTTGGAATATGTCTCCAAGGCTTGTATTATAATGGAAAAATTTATGCTGCAATCAAAGGGTGGCTGTAGACCATGGAGATGGAGATACGCCTGTGAGAGCTTCAAATAGCTGTCTGGGGGGACAGAGAGTAGGGCAACATCCACAATGTGATGCTCAGTGCCAGCTGCAAACCCTGCCTGAGACACAGCA
>JAHREE010149018.1:0-10085 GCA_033628505.1 Tringa tobata | reverse complement strand
TTGGGGTTTCCCCCTCCTTTACGCTTCTCTGTGGATCTGGACAAAGGCCTGCATTCTCCCCTCCTCCTCCTCCTCCTCCTCCTCCCTGGTGGGATACAGGCTGCTGGGGCCCCCCGGACCCCACACCTCCTCCCAGCAACAGGAGGAGGAGGAAGGGGATGAGGAGGGGGGCCAAGCCCCCATCCCTCCTATCCCCACCACAACAACAAGGCAGTGATTGGGTGCCTGTGGGCTTGCCCAGGACCAATGGGGGCTCCCCCCTATTTTTGGGGAGGGGGAGAAGCAGGGCAGGGGGTTGCCCTGACCCTCTGCCCTCTTACCTCCACCCCTGTGGGATGCAGGGCCAGTGCCCCAGCTGGTGTAAATCAGCAATCCCAACCACCCTGCCTGGATAAAGCAGCTGCTGGAAGCAGAAATGGGTAGCTGTTTCTCCTGGGGTTTGCTCTGCTGCTACCAGACCCTGCTGGCAGGTCCCCCCCACCCCGGGGTGGTGAGATGGGGAGGTGTTTTCTTTTTCTCCCACAGGCTGGTGTTGATTTGGGAAGGGGTGTGGATGCTCTGGGGCAAAGACCCGACCTGGGAACAAGGAGCGGCGTGTGCTGGTGCTGGGGCAGCTCCTGAGGATGGGGAGGAGGGTGGTGCTCGGCTGGTTTGTAGGTGGATCTTGCAAACATCCTCTCCTCCTGCTTTGGAAGAGCATGGAGACGTGGCACGGCCACTCTGCCAGGGCACCCTGGCACAAGCATCACTCGCCTCTCACTATCTCCAGAGCAGGGTCAGGTCTGTCTCCTTCTGAGCCCCCTTTTTCCCCCAGATGGAGCTGGGTTACAACCCGTGTCTCAGCCCAGCCTTGCCCAAGCGGGTACCAGCTGTGGTGGGCACCCCGGGGTGCAGGGCGGCTCCTGAACCTGGGTGCTGCTCTCTTGGGACATAGACTTGGGGAGGGAAGGTTGGGGCCAGCCTGGCCAGGGCNCTGCTCTCTGGGGACATAGACTTGGGGAGGGAAGGTTGGGGCCAGCCTGGCCAGGGCCACAAGTGACAGGCAACGCCGACCTCTAGTGACAGCCCTGGGGTCCTCAGCCATCTGGGTCCCCTTGGGTCGGGGTCCTTGCTCTGGGAGGATTATTGTCTCCGCAGGGAGCGGGGTTTGGCTGTGGGAGGTCACGATGAGGATGTGCATGTCCCTTTGCTCCCCTGGGATGGAGGAGAGGGTGGGGAAGGGGATGGAGCGGGGTCATCTTGCCTCTCCTCCTGCCTGGCTGGATTTGGGGGGGCTGCCCCTGGCCAGGACCAGGGACCAGGGCTGTTTGGGGAAGGCCATTGGGGAAACCCACCTCCTGCCTCCCCCGCTGGCACCAGCCCTGAGCCCAGTGAGCCCCAGCTGTGCAGAGGAGAAGCTCTGGGCTGGAAAGTGGCACTTTCTGTGCAACTCCAGATCTGTAAAAATCCTGCCCACGTGAATTATACTTTTTTTTTTTCAAGCATCCTCTAGCTCAGCTGTTAAAAATGAGCAGGGCTGAAGACCGGAGAATATGAAAGCATCTGGAAAATAAGGACCAGAAGAACTGTGCCAGCAGCACCGCCGTCCCTTCCCTCTCTCAACTGAGACTTTTCCCCTGTGTATTTTTTGCTGTCTATAAATGTCCTCGCATGGAGCCCAGCTGGTTTGTGCTGGAGCAGCAGCTCCTCGGTGCGGGGAAGGCGGCGTAGGCACATGTTGAGTCTGGTCCAGCCACTAGACGGCAAATCCAGCCTGGATTATGTCTGCGGAAAAATCTGGTCTGCAAGAGGGGAGGTTACAGCTCTCAGAGCAACCCAGAGGCTCAGACCTTGGTCTCTGCGTTTGGGATTCCTCAGACACGCTTCATGCAGTTACAGAAAGGGCTTTATTCGTCGGTATGATGTCTACACTTCATGCGTCAGTGATAGTACAGGTTTTTTTGGGTTTTTGTTTCTATAGTGTTAGCATGCAGTTTAAATGCGGAGGGTCTGGATGACCTCTGCAGCTTTGCAGGTCATCTCCAAAGCTCAGCTGCCCCTTTGGTTCTCAAACTAAACCGTCCAAGGAACCAAGTTGGGTGGTTTTGGCTTTTGGCGAGTTCAAACATGCTGTAGGTGCATGTGTCACTGTGATTATTATTTTTTTTTAATTGGGAGACCCTGGTTGCTGGGCAGGGAGGGAGCTCAGAGCCAAGCCGGTGGGTGGGATGGAGCTGGGGGTGATGGCACCAGGGATTGCTCCATCGCTCACCCCCAGTCCTGCCCTGGACCAGCAGTCTGGGAGGAAGATGTGAGACCTCCCCCAAGCTACAACCCTCAAACAGGGTGTTTCTCTCTAACCTCAGGAGCTGGGAGCTGCTTGGCAGCGGCAGGAAAGGTTTCTCTCCTTTACCCTTGGAGGAGGAGGCTGATGGAAGGAGGGGAAAAACAGAGGGGAAAGAGTAGATCTGCTCTTCCCCATCCTAGACTGGGGGATGCTGGCAGCCAGGGAATCTTTGACCCTTTACTCGTGCAGCTCCCAACCTGCCGGATGCTCCTCCCAGTGACCGCTGGCACCTGGCCCAGGATGAGTCACTTTAAATCTGATGGTTCTTCAGGACCCACACCTGAACCCAACCCCTCCTCGATGAGGTCAGATTCTCAGCACGTCTGGGAGGTGGGATGAGCTCTCTCCCATCCCTGCTGCATCCCACCCGGACCAGGGAAGAAGGTAAACGGGGGTGGTGGTGTGTGGGGCTAGAGGGGGAATGTTTCTGGGACCTGTCCCACCCCGTGTGGCTGGAGAGCCAGGAATGGGGAGCGTTTGGGGACGAATGGCTCTTTCCCAGCCGCGTGGGCTGGTGTTGGAGTACCCTTATTGCACTATCGCGAAGCCGAGTTGAACTGTCAAGCTGCATTAAAACGGGAGTGAGTGTCTCCCCAGGAACGGGGGAGCCAAGTCCTGAGGATGGGGAGGGGTCCAAGGGGGGGGAGGCCGGGCTAGATCTCGATGATGGTGGCACGTCGCAGGCACAGCGGGGCGTCGGGGGGCACCGCGTTTCGCTTGATCTCGTTCCCGTCGAGCCGCAGGACCTGGAGCCTGGAGTAGTTCATGACGTCCACCACGGTGCAGAAGCTGCTGATGGAGAACTCTGCGAGGAGGGGGAGAGGAGAGAGAGATGAGCCTCCACTCTGTTCTCCTGCTCTAACTCACCTTCATGGTGATACTGATCTTTGGGGAACAATGTAAGGAATATCTGGGGGGGCTTCCCTGGAGATGGCTCTGAGAGTGCTGACCTCTGAGAGCTGGTTTATGTTAAGGTGGGTGGGGAAAAAAAAATGAAAGCACCCCCAAATCACCAATTATTCCTGCAGATTTGGACTTATACCCTCCCCTGTTAGGTTGAAGGGGTAGCTGGTGCCTCCCCAGCTGCAGTCAGCAGGAGCACCTGAGTTTGTGCCTATTCCAGGGTTTGGAAGTGCTGCCAGTGCCTTCGGCTGCCGTTGCCCAGCCTGGCTGGAGCGCTCGTAGGGAGAAAGCCGGGTGGAGTCAGATGGAAAACATCACTTTTTATCAGGAATTGCCTTTACAACCACTTTTGTGAGGCACATAGGCTGCAGCCTCTGGTCCCTGACTCCTCCCGGCCACCATGGGACAACCCAGGCAGCGTGTCCAGGAGAGGGGACATCCCTGTCCCCATCCCATGCCCACAGACATCCCTCTTTCATTTATCTGCCACCCGCTGCTGCCGGCACCAGGCGAGGGGCGGGGGGGGGGAAACTCTGGCTGGGTTTGGAGGGAGAAGATGGAACCAACTCCAAAAAATTCTGTGCAGGATTTGGGAGAGAAGCGACCGACTAGATGGCAGCAAAGCTCCAGGCCGGGATGCTGCTGGGGAAGAGAGCGGGGTGCTGGGGGACCCCTGTGCCCACAGGCTGCGGGGCTTGAGGGGCTGCGAGCCCCACGGCGTGCGGGGAGGCAATAAAGGACCTCCCAGGGGTGGCTGGAGGGGCACAACCCCAGCCCTGATACCCCATGGGGTGGGATGTGTCCCCCCCGAACAGGTCGGTGCTGCACGCCCGGACCCGCAGCTCCTGGGGATGCTTTAAAGGTCAGCGGCAAAAACCCGCAGCTGGAGGAAAGGCTGCGGTGAGGGCTGAGCGGCTCCGCCGTGGTTCGGTGGCATTTGCGGGCGGACGTTAACAGCTACACGTTTTGAAAGCAAACATTTGGGAATCTGTTCTTGTTTTTGTGTTTCCGTCGGCTCCTCGCCGCGGTGCGGGGTGGTGTGTTTCCTCTCCGGCAGCCGACGGCTGCGCTGACACCTCCCCATCCCCGTCCCCATCCCCATCCCAGGCTCGCTCGGGAGCTCCTGCACCGCTCCAGGAGGGTCCTGCCCTCAGGTGAGAGGAGCAAACCTGGCATTTTCCAGGAGATTGCTTGGGTTTGTGGTTGTTGGTTTTGGTTGTTGGTTTGTTGTTTTTTTTTTTTTTTTTTCCCAGCTTATTTTTATAAATAGCAGCCCCAGAACAATCTGTTCCTTTTATTTATTTGTGTATTAAGTGGAGTGGATTTTAGTCCTGGCAGAAGATGATACATTGATGGCTCTAATCTAAGAGCTCCTGTGTGTCCCAGCCCCAGCAAGGATCTGCCCCTCGGCTGCAGACCGTGACCCTGGAGGGGCTTGAGGGCCTTGGGCTGTGCTGGTGCCCTGCGAGGTTGGGGGGAGATGGGCAGAAAGATGCTGGAGAAAGGGGCTGCACTGGTCCTGAGCCCTGCAGGCCACCGGGCACCACAGGGTACGTCCTTGTCCCCTGTATTAGCGCTGGCCAGGGCCATGTGTGCTCCCACATGTGACCATGGCAGTGGGGACCCCCCATCTCTGTCCACTCTGGTGACCCCTCAGCCTGTCTGCAATGCTAGACTAAAGCCATAATCCCCTCCTCAGCTTCTGCCTGCAGCTGGTTTCTGGCATCTCCCACCAGAAGATGCTGAGGCTTCTGCTAAATACTCAGTAAAACCAGTGCAATGGCATTCAGAGCCAGGAACCTCTTGGCTCCAGGTGTGTTGGGACACAATGGGCCCCGTTCCTGCCTTGCTGAGGGCCACCTACAAGTCTCCTGAATTCCATCTTCCTGCTCAAACCATTACCCCTGGTAGTGTCCCACAGGGAGGCACAGGTTCTGCATCCCCATCCCTCTACTGAACCACCATCCCCTGCACCACCACGCTTCAGTTGACGCGTTTCCACTCACCATTGATTTGGTTCCCTTGAAGGTAGAGGTTCTCGAGGTTGGTGTTGACCCGGGGGATCTTCTGGAGCCTGTTGTAAGAGAGGTCCAGCTCGAGGATGCTGCTGCTGTTGAAAGTGTTGGTAGAGAGACCTTGGTTTGTCAGACTGTTGTGGGACATCCGTACATAGAGCAGCTTGGGAGAGACCTTGAAATAGTCATCAGGAATGGTGTTGATGTAGTTGTACTCTAGGTAGAGCTGTTCCAAAGCCATTGGGAGCCCATCAGGGACTTTCCTGAGGTGGTTGTAGCTCAGATCAGCAAGGATCAAAGACTTGAGCCCTTTGAGGGATGCTCCCATCTCAAAAATGAAGTTGTGGCTGAGATACAGGGCTGTGAGGTTCTCCAGACCCTCCAGAGCATTGGAGGGGACCTTGGAGATCTGGTTGTAAGACAAGTGGAGCTCTCTCAGGGACCGGGGCAAGGGGCTGGGCATCTTGGTTAGATTGTTGTTGTTCATGTACAACCTCTCCAGGTTTTTGAGCTTGGCAAAGACCCTCTTGCCCATCTTCTCACTGGTGATCTGGTTGTTGTGCAGTGCCAGCCACTCCAGCTCCGTGGCGTTGTCAAAAGCCCCTTCTTGGATGGCGGTGATCTGATTGTTCTGGAAGTAGACGTATTTCATCCGGGAAGGCACGAAGGGCAGGTACCTCAGGTTGCGGGTGTCACAGTACATGGCTGATGAGAAGTTAGGGGGGCAATCACACTCTTGGGGACATTGCCAAGAAGGGGCTTGCTGAGGTTCAGGGCCGGGCTCTGCCTCCGTGTCTGGAGCTGGGAGGTAAGAGTACACGTAAGGGGTGTTCTCGTCCTCGTAGTAGGGCATGTAGTTATAGGAGGACATACGGGACTGTCGCATGTAGTACTGTAACCAAGCCATGTCTTCTTCTTCATTGTACTGGCCCAGGGAGGCTCCACAGAGCCCAGCGATGACCAGGATGGTGGCCCAGTGCATGGTGCTGATGCTGGAGGGACCTGGGTGGGGGAGAAACGAGGGGGAGGGAAACCATCAGCAGTGTCAGGTCTGATGTAAGGGCTGGAGGCAAGCGAGCTGCACCCCGTGGCCTGGGGGTCTGGTGGGGTTGGATGTGGGCACAGCCCTGCGTGGGGTTGGTGGCGCTTGGCAGCAGAACTGGAGAACCAGGAGGCCAGAGTGAATCCTACCCCAAAAAAATGTGGCTGCAGACATTGTCCCCTGTTTGAAGTGAACCTGATCTCCTCCCTCTCACCTCACGCTTGTTGGAAGCCCCTGTCCTAGTGGATATCCACTTGCAAAATCTCTCCCCATGGGTATTTCTTTTATAACTGAGTAGAGGATGGAGATATGGGCACATGGTCCTGGGTTGCCCGGGACTCCCCGGCACTGGCCCTGCACGGGAGGGAGGAGAAAGGACTCGGCCACCCTCCAGCCAAGCAGAGGAGAGCGGTAGCTGCAAGAACAGGTTGATGGAGCTCAAGGCATGTTTGGATGGAGCTATATTTATGCTGCACTCGCTGGCGACATGATTCGCCGTGGGTTTCATCCGGCTCTCCCTTCCCCCACAACAACGCAGGATGCTCGGGACTGATGTAAATCCTGGTAAACAAGTTCTGGCTTATTTTTGAAATGAAACCACTTTCAAGCTTAGATTTCCCGAGCTCAGCCCTGACGGGAAAAGAGGCAGCATCCTCCAGCCCCTCTAACCAGGGGGAGAGGGAGCCATCACCAAGATGTGATGCTTGGACCCTGAAATTCAGCCTGCCGAGGGCTGATGGCCAGAATAGAGGAGGGCTGAGGGCTCAGAGGAAGGCAAACCTGTCCCCGAGCCCCTTGGCTTGGGCTTCACAGCCACCCTGTGCCATGCCCAGGGTGGTGTGTGTCGCCGTCGTGCCGCTGATGGCAGGAGGACTCCAACCGCTGATGGCAGGAGGACTCCAACCGCGGCTGTTCATCCTGAATTCTCGTCTCGGATGAGATGCTAAGGCAGCTGAAGGCAGCGTGGCCTGGAGCGAGGAGGCTTGAAATGCCTCCAGGAAATACTCGGGGCCGCGCTGCTGGGAGAGGGAGAGGAGCCTCTGCTGCCTGCTGGCTCCTATATACGTGGCTGGGAACGTGGAGCTGTGGGGCTGTCTGTCCATCGCTGCCAGCGCCGCTCCGGCCGTCTCTGTGCAGGAAAGGCACGAGAAGGGGCCAGTTTCCCACCTCAGGAGGTGGCCGTAGGGTCTCCCCGTGAAACCTTTTGCTGCATTCCCCCCCCACCTCTTGCAGCGAGGAGGGGATGTGTCAGCCAGCACACAAAGAGGGCACAGTTTGGTGGGAGGCAGCGGCTGCCCTGCCACCGAGGCACCCTGGCAGGCTGCTCAGGCTGGAAGAAAAGAGGGATTGAGGTGGTGAGCAGGCAGGCATGGCATGGCTCCCTCGCTTTCTCCTTCTCTCCCTCCTTCTCCTTCCACCGGCTCGTGCAGCCGAGGGGCAGATGAGATGTGGTCCTCCGGGATGCTGCATGCAATGGGGGAGCTTGGCAGAGGAGTTTCTTCTCCTCCTCCCTCCTGCTCCAGGGCACTCTGCTTGCTGAAATACCAGAGCTGCTCCACGCAGGGGCTTCTCCACCCATGCAGAGCTGCTTGGCACCCCCCTTCCCAGGGGATCCCTCTGCAGGGCAGGACCCATCCATGGGGTCCCTTCACCTTTCCTAGCGCCCCACTTCAACATACCAGTAGCCCCAGAGCTTGTCCTCAGCAGGCACTGCTGCTCCCCCACCTCATTTGAAGGTTGGTTCTCCCCTCCCCGGTGGGTTTCAGCCCTGGTTTTGGGGTGGGATCTGAGCTGAGTGTGTTGGTGTCATCTCCTGGTCTCCACACTCCCCTGCCAGAAGCTGCTGGGCTTATGGGGTCAGCTCCTGACCCTGAGAAGGAGCAGGTTTTGGAGCAAGGGGCTTCGTGGTCTGTGGCCATCCATGGACTTGGCCCATTGCTGCTGTTCTGGGCATGAAACCAGCTCCCCCTTTTCCTGCACCCCGGCAGATGGGGCGGGCAGAGCTGTGCTGGGCAGGGGGGCAACGAGCAGGGCACTGCCAGCAGCCGGGTGTTGATGGGTGTTGGTGTCCAGCTCCTGGCCAAGTGGGCAATGAGCTGCCAGAGGGGCAAGAGACGTGGCTAGCAGGAGAGGGCTTCCCCGCCGCGGCGGCTCGGGAGCGCTGGCGTTCAAGCTGTGCCACCCGTGTCGCTGGCATGTGCTTCGCGTGGCAGCCGCCCGCCCGCCGAGGCGAGGGTATGGAAATCAGGCTTCCAAAAAAAAAAAAAAAATTAAAAAAAAAAAAAATCATAATAAATATAGAGAAGGACTTACCAAGCTAAGAGCCTCCTTTCCAAAGCCTCGCTGCTCTTCGCCGGGATCTCCCGTGTGTCAAGCAGCATGTGAGTGTGTCTCCCGATTTGCAAAGGCTGGTGCCCGCCCCAGATCCCAGATCAAATATTGTGCTTGCAGGTCACGGGCTCGGCAGGGTGGTTTTTTTTTTGGGGAGTGACCTCCCAGCAGCAGCCAGTTTGCAGGAGAGACTGAAGAGACCCTAATGCTGCCTGGTGTTATAAATAACCTGCTTTTTCTTTCCTCTCTCTCTCCCTCCCTCTCCCTCTCTCTCTCCCGTCTTTTCTCATAGGAGTGTTGGCACTTTTCAGGCTTTCTCTGTTTAACGAGTTAGTGGAATCGGGGATGTTGTTTTTAAAAGGGCTGTTGTTAGGTCTCCTGTGTTTCTCATCAGGAGCGATGAGGAGGCCTCTGGCCAGATTAAAAAATATCTGATTTTGAGGCGCTGAGGATGTGATTCTTGGGGAGAAGTGACAAAAGTATCTTTAACTTTTACAGTACCGGGGGAAGAGGCGTTAGTGCCTGCTCTGGCTGCAGCCTGGGCTTCTTCCCCAGGAAGCCTCAGTTTATGCAGTCCTGGTATTAAATATTTAGGATAAACATTTCCATGAACGATAAGGCTGCGGCATCCAAGGTAAATAAATTGCCTACCAAAGGGCCACTGTGACAGCAGGAATTTGTCTTCAGCTTGGCAGCGGAGAGATGCCAAGCTGGCATTTCTGCAGGCTGTGCCCATCTGCCTGGGATGGGGGGGTCCGTTCCCCCCCCTACCCTGAGGCTGATCCAGGGGTGGGTGTGGGGGGACGGGGCAAGGGACCATGTGCCAAGGGTGACCCGGGGTTGGGCAGAGACAGAAGAGCTCACAGCTCTCCCTGCCACAGGGCTCATCACCTCCCAGTGCCAGCCTTGCCCTGGGGGGGGGTCCTGCAAAGCAGGGGAGGGGTGGGTGCTGTCACAGCCCCTCTCCCCGCCCCCCCCCAGTCCCCATCCTGGCTCTCTGTGCACTTCAGCTTTGGAGACTGGCTCTTCCAGGGCTGTCGAAGCATTTCCTCCGCAAGGAACGGAAAGGAGGAGCCCAGACCGCCCATCTCCATCCCATGCCTGGCTCCATCAGCACGCCCAGGTTCCTCCCAGGAGCCTGGAATTACTTAGTGAAACTCAGCAGGTGCCAGACTCCCTCCGGGCTTGCTTTCTCCTTGCTTTCCATCGAAATTTCCCAGCCAAAACATCCTCTTCCCCCTGGGGAGACTTGCAAAGATCTTTATCGCTCCGAGGTCCTTGTTGTAAGGAGGAGGAATGCGCAGGGCGGTTGGCGGCCGGGGTTGCGAGGGACACGCTGTACAGTGGGGGCTTTGCCAAAAAGCTGGTCTATTTGGGAAGGAAGAGTGTGCCTGGAAAGCACAGCTCGCGGCACCGCAGCACGGGGCTGGGATCTGCAGGGAGAGAGGATTCAGAGAAAGCCTTGCCT